>JAKCPI010004851.1:0-92663 GCA_023213315.1 Euborellia annulipes
GATTTTCGATTTTCGATTTTTAAAATCGAAACCAAATAATCGATTTTTAAAAAAATCGATTTTTGCCTTTAAAAAATCGATTTTAATCGATTTTTCGATTTTTTACAAAAATTTTTCGCTATGCCCATAAGTTGATTTTAAGGTTCTGCTTACGATTTTCAAGCGGTATTAGCAACAAGTAAAATAGAACGCTGCATTGCTGATGCCCAAATCAATTTATTCAGTCTTTATAACTTCTTTAAAGACCAACACATTGTATATGTTGTCTTTGTATATGGTATAACATATTTAGTCCTTATAACTCAAGTTTTAACGTTATAACGTAAGTTTTAACAAACCAAGAGAATCCAAACATCAACTTCTATATTTCTTAAAAAATCAAAAAATTGGTGGGACTTCAGTCAGGACAGCACAACTTTCTTATCTTCAGTAAGCGAAAGTTGTGCCAGATTTTTGTGTCGACATATATTTAGGTTCCGACAGTAATCTTAAGTCATTTGAATTCAAGATTTTTTTTTTAAACACACACTTTTTTCTCATTCACACTCACATATCAGCTACACGTCTTTCGGCAACTCAGCGCCATATAAGACTTTTACGATATCCGTTATTGATTAATATACACATTGGGGTCCAGGCATTTTATTTAGCCATTTGGTATCCAAATGGCTTAATAAAATCATCGGACTGCCTGAAGTCCGAACCCGTGACTTTTGAGCATAGAGGTTAGGCATGCTAACCCCTACACTAAGCCCCGAGGGCTGAATTCAAGATTAAAATTTATAATCATGGGGAAATATTTATATTTTGTTACCATTGTGGTCAAGTTTTGAACTATGAGCTATGGGCAAATAAATATGGTTATATCTCGACACCTTACCTTCGGTATTCGAAAGTTGTGTGCTGTGCGTTAAGTCACACCAGATTTTTAGATTGTAAAACAAATTTAATTCAACTTTTTTACTTTTTTCCCCTTCTATCGTTAATTAAACTTCGTTTATAGCAGAATAGAAAGGGATCATTAACAGATCACTGGCGTTTTTTTGATATTTTAAAACCTTCATCTTCTTGAAATATGATAGTTGCATTGCAAAAGAGAGAGAGAGAGATAATCCTTTGATGCTTCTTTTAATATATTCCTTTTTTTTTTTAATATTACGAAAATTAATTTAAAAAAGGGTTTTATTTTGTGGATATTACGAGATTTTCTCTATTAATGTCTTTTCTTAATTCTTATTTATTTTATTGGCCTTGGCATCGGATAGAGCGCATATATTAATTGATAATCATTATAAATTAATTAATTATGCGATCGGCAACCTTCATATTTTTTCATCACTCATCTTCGAATGAAATACATTTTATAAATATTTGTAAATATTGCACTTTGATTAATTTTGGAATAGAAAAATTAGTATCTTATTTACCAATTGAGTTCTATTATAATTTATACAAAAAAATCTGATAAGAAAAATTCATGTAAAGTGTTATTCACACTAGATATTAAGAGGGAGGTAAGAAAGCGATTAGCCGAGGGAATAAAGCAGTAGAGCTTATAATCCTGAGTTGAAAACAACTCAAGTTCAAAACTGCCTCATGACAAAAAACTCTCCAACTCTATTTGAGATGCCTCTTCATGAGGAAGGAAACGGGAACTCTTCTCAGTATTATTCCCACGAGATTCAGAGTAACCATAACATGTCAGGTCTTGCGCTAATTAGATTGAAGAGAAGAGAGAAATTTTGGTTCAAATTTTATTTAATCTTTAGGTATTTTCGGCTTCTGAAATCATTATGATTATTATTCAAATTAGTAATCAACATTAAAATAAAACAATCAATTCCTAAGAAATGATCTTACTATATAAAATCTTTCTAATTAAATTTTATATCGTAAAAAAAAATTAATTTTTAATATAAATCAAATGAATTACTTGTTAGTCTTGAAATTTTTTCTAACAAGTAGTTTGAAGATTTACCTCTTTGAAGAAGGTCCCTCCTCCCCTAGAGGTTGTAGTGTGTTGGATATAATGCATGCATATGTGATTGCGGTTGTGATATCTTCCCTTCCCCGAAAATTATTTCCTGGATCCGCCAATTAATTTAATCGATGAACTTTGTTTATACTATTGAGCCTAAAAGTTTGAATTAAATTCAAAACGACATTTTTTTTCAAGTATGATAAAATTATTTTAAAAAATCTCCCTTCTTATTTCTATAAGAAGATAACAAATTTGAATTTAAAACATTATGAGCTTCGTTATTTATTCTGAGAGGGAGATGCCCAAAAGCACAACAACAACAACAACTTTAAAATATGAATATATATTAAAATACAATCCCTGTGAGAAAAAAAATATTAATGAACGATATTAAAAATAAAGAAGAATAATATTTATTTCGTGAAAAATTAATTCTTTCAAATTAACGGCGTTTTTTTTTATTTTCATATAAATTAATGCTTTAGATTTTTCATATCTCACCAAACGCAAAGGGCAGAGTCGAGGTTCGTCAACCTCCTCCCCCTCTCTCATCTCCTCTTTCTCCTCAATTTCGGAACTGTAAACGTCGCGAAAATAAATATTATTCATTAATATTTCAGCTCCCATGGATTGTTAATTCATGCATGATATGCATAGATTTTTAAATATTTCTAAGAACTAATCCTCTCCTTATAAGCGGATGAATTTAGAACAATCGAGACGAATATTCATAAAGGCCACGAAGGCGCGAAAGAAATTCACGTCATGCTTTATTATCTTGACTTCAGCCAAGATTATTATTAACATCACCTTCACAATGCACAAATATTTCATTCAATTTTTTTTTTAAATAGCTCCTAGTGCAAAATAGATAACTCTTGACAGTTTATGAACAATATCGACGGAATAAGATAATCGGCGATAAAATAGAGCTCTATTAGCAATAAAACCCGAGTCATAAAATTGGCCTGATGCCTCCAGGTGATGCACTTGCTTGCATTTTTTTTCTGGACCTGGTAATTTATTATTTAAAAATGATTATCTTCGATCTTACATTGAATATAGAAAAATCTCAGTGCAAAAATATGTCATCGTTTTGGATAATAGACATCCTATATCTTCAGGGATGGGCAGGATTGCGATCCTTTTGTATTTAAATTCGTAAATTCGATCCTATCCAGGATTTTCGGATCTGGATCGAAATCCTTGTTCGAGTAAGATCCTGGATCTGAATCGAAATCATTTTTGCTCTCTGGATCTAATCTTTTTGGAAGGATTAGAAATTTTGGATTTTTGCGATCTTTTTCAAAGGATTGCTAATCCTTTATAAAATCCTTTATAATTGTTTACCTTTTAATAAACCCTATATTCTTTTGTTTCATCATAACACCTAAAAATCAAGTTCGGATCTGATTTTGGAATAGCGAATCTGGATTTGAGAATCGGAACAGCGATCCTTTTTCTAAATCGGATCGAATTAGCGGATCTGATCGCCCCATCTGCGGGTCGGTTTGCTAATCCTTTCTAAACGATTTTTCCCATCCCTGTATTACAATATGGACGAAATTTTTTAATAGTTTTTTTTCTCCTAAGGCCTTAATAACTCTCTCATTTCCTAAATAATAGCTAAAATTAAATTAACTAAGTATCCTTTTGGATTTAAATTATTTTAATAAATAATTTTAAATTAAATTAGCCTTTTTGATTGCGTAAAAATTATCTGCTAATCACATTACTTTCGTTTGACTTAACAGTTGTGTGATGGTCTCTCTTAGTACACAGCATTTTAATATAAACAGAATTCAGTCAAGAAAAAATTAATTTATTTTAACTTTGACGTTTCGAATTCTTGTCAAGGTCTTTTTCGATGAAACGAAACAGATGTTGTGTAGGATTAGGGCTAATCAGTTTCATGTCAAAATCATTAATAATGTTTGCCAATTTGTGATTTTTAAATATAATACGCTATGTGTGTTTCTAGTTAAAAATTGTGTATAAACATATTTTTATTAGAAACCTCGTAAGACCTAATACAATAGTCAGACCTTTTATTTTAATTATTTTTGGGTATTATTAATATGGTAGTTTTTAATCATAAACCAAATTTTGTATTATTATTTATAAAAAATATAAATACTGTACAATGTTTTGACTGTTTATTCTCCAGTCGTTTTCAAGTACTGTGCACTTGCTCCGCTTCGCTTCTCGCTATTCGAAACATTGTACAATATTTATATTTTTAATAAATAATTAATAATACAAAATGTGGTCTATAATTAAAAACTCCCATAATAATAATAATAATACAAATAGCAAAAGCTTTAATAAACATATTTTTTGTTTCTTAGTCCTAAGCCATTCGGCCCCAATACAAAGTTTTTTCATTTTAAATTGATTTCAAGTCTTTTAAGAAATTTTAGGCTTCTTTTGTTTTTGTTTAACTAATACATATAATGAATGAATACATTCATTATCCTTTTTCTCCATGTATTTACGTTTAAATAATTATCATTTCTCTCAAAGAAAGAAATATAGTTTTAATGAATTTGTGCTGTAATGAATCTTGAAATTTTTATCTATTACAAGGTTAGTCGTTTGACATAATAAGATAAAAACAATGCTTGGAATAAGTATGTTTGCACAATCCCGTCGGTCGGTCACGGCATTGTTTTCTCTAATATCCGACTGTAATTAATAATATATTCTGAGTTCGAGAAACTAAATGATAGTTGTTTCAATTACACCCTATTATTGTAATTAATTACAACTGACAACTGTTTCTTTTATTAAAAATTAAATTATTATAATTTTTTTTTAATAGGTTTATATTCAGATAAAAATAAAAAAGAGATGAATTCATTTATTTTAATTATTCAGTGAGTAAAAATTTAAATTTCAATGACTCGTTATAAAAACAGAGAAGAGTCTTACGAAAACATTTTTTTTTTAACAGTTATATATAAGCTTGCAGTTCAAATTTATAAAAATTCATCTCAAATACAGTATACCATCCTTAACAAATTCCTTATCCAGAATTTAAGAGAAAGTAGAAAAGAGACGATTAGCCGAGGGATAAAGAAGTTAAGGCTGGTCGTCTACTAGAAGCGTAAACGCCACCAAGAGCGGCAATAAGCGTATAGGTGCTACAGATCCCAAAGTGTGGGAATTGTTTGAAGCTCGTCCACTACAAGTGCGAAAACACGAGACTACTCGCTTCGAGCGATAACGCGCTACACATCCCAAATAAATGGGATCTGTAGCGCGTTATCGCGTTTTTCCGTGTTTTTCCAATCCAAAATACTCTCACCGGCAAAAAAAACGCAACACTCTGTTTCTTCTTTAAAAAATTGATGCAATTGAATAAAACAAAGACAAAAATGTCGATATTCAATTTGTGGGACAAAATAAGATTAAATAGATCTCGAAGTTACTTCAACAAATCACTGTTTGTTCGGTGAGTGTGTAATTAAATAAATTTTCATAACATTTTTTAAATTTTTTATTAACTGTTTCATGGATCGACTTCAACACTTATTCTTTTATAGTCGACATTACAATTTTTTGTTATATATATATTTCAATTTAAATATTTATTAAAATTAGATGGATTTGTTTTAAGTTTGCTAAGAAATGTATAAGATATTTTATGTCAAATGTAGCGCAATGTACGACCCCTGTAGCGTGTAGCCACGACTCTGTCGCTTATTGCCGCTCTTGTAGCGGTCGCTTCCAGTGGACGATCAGCCTGAGCTCCGAGTTCAACCTCAGGGCAAAAAAAAATTATCCAACTCTATTTGTGATATCTTTTCGAGAGGGAGGAAACGGGAAAACACCTCAGTAGCCTATCATTTCCATGAAAGTTACTCCTTGGAGTTAACACAACTTGACTGGAGATAGCTGTTCACTTATTGTTGCCAAGCCTCTGATTTATTCCGTTATTTTTTATTTTTATTTCCTAAATTCCTAAATTTATTTAATGCTGTTCAGATAACGACTAACAGATCTAGTCAATTCCAATCTTCCTTTATCCCCATGACCTCCCTTGATTGGAGCAAGCTCCCTGCATCTATCTTCCCCAAAACCTACAATCTTCAGACTTTCAAGTTTTAATCTCAACAGGCATCTTCTCAGTTCCCACAGTTGAGATCCCCCTTTTATGCGTCTCCTTTTGTTTTTATTTTCTTCCTGGCTGCATGGTGACCACTGGTCAACTGGTCATTATAGGTCTTCGGACCTTATGCACCCAATTAAAATTTGATAAATAACTTTGGCTTAATAAATTTTTAGGTTTTATTTTAAAAATTCCTTTTCGACATGCTATTATATTGTAATAAATGATCTATTTTTTCGTTTAAAAGCTCCAATAAAAAATTAAGATTAATGAATTTTGAATTGAAACCACTTTTGATCCAATCTTTTCTATCTCTTTCGGAATGACGTTTCGATCCGGGGGGTCGATATTCTTGACACTGACGGAATGAATACATTTTTCAGGTCTATGTTCTTAATCAATAGTAAAATATCAGATTAAAAAAAAAAAAAATTGAACATAAAAAATATTATTTTATCATTAGCAATGTATTTTATTTATAATTCATCAATTTTATTTAAGAATGAACTCTCCCATATTTATTGGTTAATAAAATTTAAGACATAAACAAGAAACACCTTAAACAAGAAATGTTACAGAATTCAAAACATTGTTCATTCTCGCTCTCATCATGGAACCGCTCTAACAATTTTGATTAAAATTCATAAGTTAATTATTTTTTAAATGCTCTTTAAAATGAATATTCTCAAAATTGTTTTAAAAACACTTTACTCTTGAACTTCATTGGAAAAATAGGAGAAATGATTGTAATGGTAAAAAATTTTCTGTTTATAATGTTTTTTCGGCTACTAAGGCCATTTAGGGATATGACTTTATTATATAAATTTTATAATATCGATGGCTACTGGGGGACGTTCCACACGCTGATTGCTAGGGGTCACCAATCCCGAACTTTCAATTTTTAAACTATTCATGAACAAAAAAATTTTAAAAAAAAGGGGGGAAAAAAATATTTAAAGGGGGGGGGGAAATTTTTTTTTTTTTTTCTTATTGTATTTTTTAATATTACGTGTACAAATAATAATGAGACCGGTCATAAAATTTCTTAACGCACAGGAATTAGGCATCCCAACTGACACACTCACCTAATGTCTTCTCTGTTGATGATCAACAAAGATGCTTTTGTAAATAACAAGATTTTTAAATTTCAACTTTTGCTTTGAAATAAATAGATACGAGGTCTAAATGGCCTCCAATGCCGAAAAACACCTTAAATTAAATAAACCAACAATTAACAATTATTCTTTGACCAAGGTTAATTTCCACACAAACAGTATTAGTCCCGGGTGTCATTTGGGTTGCCAAACTCCTGTGTGTTAAAAAAATTTATAACCGTCTCTATTTTTGTCCGTAATGGTACATGTATATTTTAAGAAATAATGGAAAAAATTTAGGAAGTCAAATTACATCAATAAAATATCTATTATAGAATCAAAATTATAGAGCATAGGTGGAATGAGAAATCACTTACCCTCTGAATCGGTGTAAACGGTGTACGTGGTTGCTTAGGGCGATGCCTTTATAAGCAAGGAAAATCGTAAATTCGCCTTCTCGCCGTGTCTTTCAAGTTTTGCGTTCTATGCTATATTATGACTAAGCAAAGCTAAATTTTCCGGATTATAATGTTCAACGCGAGTAGAGAGAGAGAGAGAGTGAGGAAGATAAGTGAAGAGATTTATATTTTATAAATAAAAAATATTTATACGACCATCTCTTTATTTAATAAACAAATCATTTCAATATAAATGTTTTGCACTCTGAAGTCAATTCCTTTCTTGATTTCGTAATTAAGAATAATAAGTGGAGGAAATAGTCCTTTTCCTGAAGACACAGGGGGTTCAAGATGACGATCAATGAGTCAGCCAGGTGGCTTATCCGCTTCCTGCGTGTGTCATTCAATCGTTTGATCCCCCGAATCCCTAATCTGATTTCAGAAAGAGAGACCATAGTAGTATTGATATAACAGTGCTATCTTGTTATTCAAATAACACGCGTAAAAAATTATGACTATCAAAAATAAGTAGTCTTAAATTTATATTTAAGAGAACCCCAAAAATTACCAATTTTTAAATAATCATCACCTGATGGTCATCAAATCGTACGATTTTGGTTTTTATTAGATTCTAATTGAGACGAAATAAATTATTTAGGTGTTTATTTTTTTTGTTACATGGGTATCGCAATCCATTTGAATTTTAAATCCGAAAATCCGATCCAATCTAGGATTTTTGGATCTTGATCGAAATTCTTTTTGCTCATTAGTTCTAGGATACTTTTCGAACGATTAGCAATCTTAGATTTTTGCGATACTTTTCAAAGGATTGCCAATCCTTTAAAATTTGTTACCCTTGAATAAATACGTATTTATATCAATATTTTATTCTTTTGATTCATCAAACGCACACCGACCGATTGAGCAAAACGCTCAATGGCAAAACATTTTGTTCAATGATGTCGAATCATGTCCAATTGTGTTTTATCTCCTCGGTGTGCGTTGACTCATAGAAAAGCATTGGAAAAACAGTTTTAGGCAAAAACGTTTTGTTCGAAAACGTTTTTGCTCAATTGGTGTGCGTTTAGCCTTACTTATTTTGAACACACATAAACAGACAGACTATTTTGTAGAACATTCTCAGGTGGCTTCAAAATATGTATTTCGATCAAAATGTCGACATCGAATTTTTGGATTAAATTCAATACTTTCTCTCTCTCTTACAATAATGCTGGTAACTTAATCATCATTTTTAGTAGGATGGAACAAAAGGCATAGCAGATATGTTTTTGTCTTCTCCTCTCGTTTAATTATTTTAAGAAGTGATGCTAATAATAATAAAATAACAATTTTTGATAATGTGGAGGTCACTTATGCAGTTGAGCAATATCTCATTTTCCCTTTAAATTATATTAATTTAAAGGAAATAATTTTAATTTAAGGTGAAGAAAATCGTCCTCGTTCCATTCTCGACTTACCATGAAACGTCATAGGTTTGAAATTATTATTTCTAATAGAATAGAACAATTCTGTAACCCTAAGGTCGATTCACAGATCTTCTTTTAATAAATAATTAGACAGTGATTTGCGAAATAGTTAACTCTAGTTACAAGAATAAAACCCAAATACCCTTTATTTTGTCTTCTTTGTTTTATTAATAATTCAGTAAATAATAACTTTCGTCCACATATAGGAATTTAGTCTTCTCTTCTCTTAGTATCTCAACATTGAAAGCGAAAATAGTTTTTAGGCCAGACTAATGATGACTTTTGTTGTTAGTGTCCGGTGTGCCAACGAGTAAGGCGATCTGAATTCTATGGCCCTTTCATGATGTCATAGACCATTCCGTTGAAGCCGGCGCGTCGGCGGCGGGCGCCTCGCACTTTGTCTGCATGCAAATTACTTTCGTCGGCATGCTAGGCTATATATGCATACCAACAAAATACAATGAAAAACTAGATTTTATTAAGGATTGTTCTTCATGAACAAATTACAAAGTATATTAGAATTATTTTATCCTTCGCTCAGGGTCATTCATTGTATTTATGCTTAAACTTGAACACCATTAATTCCATATTTATACATTTTATTTCTGTTTGCTTCACTCAGGGGCTCACTTCCAATGAGTACGTGAATGGCGACCACGAGTTACGCGAGTTTAAGGCTGGCATTTCTTCCTTTCCTTTATGTCAGCCTCTTTTTACCTAGGCGTCAGGCCGTGAGACGAATCGGCTTTTCTCTCTATCTCATTTATTTATAAATTAATTTTGCCGACCCCACATAGGGATAAGGTCAGGATAGAAGATTTTATTTCTTTTTGTTATTTTCTCTTCAAAATTTTTTTTTCATTTTCGTATTTTAAACACTTTTATTATTATTACCAAGATATCTTTTTGGTCAGGGGCCCACATCTTGTTGGTACGAGGATGGCGACCACGAGCGGCCCGAGCTGGGACAGGCAGTCCTTCAGTTCTTTGTATGTTTGTCTCTTCCTCTTTTCAATAGGCGTCAGACCGTGCGACGGGCTGGCCTGTTGGGTTTCTTCCGGTCGCAAAAACGCATGTTAGGGTTGGAAGGAAAAAGTGAGGTCCGCCGACCCCGCATCATTGGGAATAAGGCGAGGACAGAAGAAGAAGATTATTCCCAGGATCTTTGACTACGACTGTTCACTAACATTATTTCACAGAAAGAATTCTAAATAATTTTAGGGATTTAATAAATAAATACTTTGTAAAAAAAATCATCAATAGCTTGATTTGAATGAGCAAAAACTTATCTTTTTCTGTACCAAGTGATTCATTCAAAGTATATGAAATAATATTAATTTTTTTACTTTCTCTTACCTATGGATATATGTAATATATAGAGAGAAAGTATTGAATTCATGTCTTGAATCCGAATCCCCGTGACATAAAGATTATCAATATTGACAACACCTCTAGTCTCTCGAGCAGGGAAATCTTAACTGCAGTACCGTAGAAAACTTTTCGTGAAGGGGTTTGGAGATTACCTCCCGACATCCTTCTAATTAATAAATTTTGAAGAGTATAAATTAATTTTTATAATTTTTGGACAACATTTGCAATGTTTATCTATTTTTTGGGATCTCGGGGAAGCGAATGGAACCTCCGGATACGGACTACTTCTCTATTTGCGCCTACAAACTAAACTACTTGTCAATAATAAAAGAATTTTGTTTTCGCTTTAACTGTTTTAATCATAAAACTTAACAACGATTCAGCTATAATTCAGCTAAAAATTTTACATGGCCTTTTTTTTAGATTCATCCCTAAAAACTTAAATCCGTCCCAGGAATATTTTTAAACAACACTTTGAAATTATTAAATAGATTTATTTCAAAACAGGAAAATATAATAAAAAAAAAACATTAAAAGGTACATGTAGCAGTTAAATTTTTATGGTTAAATAAATCAAGAATAATTAAAAGCTTATTAAGACAAGTAACTCCACATGATTATAGACAACAAAAACAAAAAGTAATTTTGCGGTACGAATGCCTTATTATTATAATACCCTCGGATATTTTGTTCCAGTTTATATATAGAAATTATACGTCGTTAGTTATTTAAGATTTATGACAATGATTAGAAGCACGACTGTAAATAAATGAAGGTGAATTTCTATTGCATCCTCCTTGAAAATGCTTAGAGATTAGAGTCATTAGAGGAGCTGCTTGCCAAGTTATCTTAAATATAATTTTTATATAAAAATATCCTTGATCCTTGAAATATCTTAGTCATTTTAAATAAATTAATAGTATTTATATTCTTTAAAACTTGAATTTTACATTTCACTTTTATCCCTCATTGCAATGACGTAAGCAATGATGTAAAAATTCAATTTTTTTCTAGAAATAAGTGTGTATTCTTTATGTTAGTCAAGAGATCAAAAATGTTGTTTAGATTACAAGCTGTGAGATATTTTATTATTATTATTATTATATATAACTACATCCAAAACTTTTTTTTCTAAGCTTCTATCTAATTTAATAAAAAGAAGTTGATATTCTTGAATATATTTTAATAATTACAATTTTTTTTTTTTTTTTTTACTTAATCTGAGTTTTCTTAGTTCAGATTATGAAATAAAATTGTGAAAATTTTTTTCAAAATATTACCAATTTATTGATTTAGTTTCATCCCTCATTGGGATACATTATATTCTTTAAAAAAAAAATTGCGACATATTTTATTTTTACTACAACCCACTCGGTAATAATTTTTTGATTGATTACTCCAAAGTTTCTATTTATATTTATATACAAGTATGTTACAGGCCAAACTAGTTTTTCCTAGACCAAACTACATAGTTTATTCCATGTGCTTTAGGATGAATTAGTTTGTCCTATGAGAAACCAGTCTATCCGAATGCAACTACTAGTTTGTCTTAAAAAAAACAGCACTGTTCGTCCTAAGTGCTGTTTTTTTTATTACAAACTTGTTTTAAAAAAAACTGTTTGTCCTGAGAGCGTTCGAATTAACAAATATTTATTATTAATTTTAATTAATTAAATTATGAATTAATTTATCCTATCGCAATTGGGAAAAACTATGTAGTTTGGTTTAGGATAAATTAATTTGTCCTAAAAAAACTGTTTGCCCTGTAACATATAGGCCTATAGGCTCTTTATAATCCATCATTGCTGTTGGTCATTTGGGTTGCATACCTTCCAGTATTCAAAGACGAACTTATTTTTACTTGAAGATTTTTGATTAGCATATTTTTACTTAAAATTTATAATTTACTATTTATTTCAATTTATTTTCTTTATTCGTTAAATCATTATTAAATTATTTTCTAAGTAACTTTAAGGTGTGCCTCTCGGGGTGCTAATTTTGGGAGTTTCCAACGACCACAATTTTAAAGCTATCGACCTCAAATTTTTTTTTAATTATTAAAATTTCTACAAAATATAGAAGCCCTTTTTTTGATTTTCGAAAAAATAAATTTTTTTTTAGATTAATCGCATTAAATAAAAGATATTTTTAAAAAATCCGCTCTATATCTTATAGATAATTAAATTAATTATCATTGTGTTAAAAAGTAATTAATTTTCTACCCTTAATTAATTAACTGGAAACTTTAAAATGAAATGGAATAAATCCCTTGTGTTCCTATGGGAAAAACTAACGCCATCTCTTGCCGCCTCGAGTAGTCAGTAGTCAATGGTGTTCTAACGGCTTTTCGAGACGCGCACCTTAACATTTTAGCTTCTCACTAATGGAGAAAATTCCATAATGTTTAATTCCAATTTTTTGTTTTAGTAAGATTTTTTGACTCTTTTCTATTAAATAATTATTATTTGTATTTCGAATATTTCGAACACCCTATAGAATAAACTAGATCTAAAATTATTCAAAGTATTAACGATAATCATTCCCACAACTTTTACTTATCTAAATAATACATAAAAATTTTTTTTCAAGTGGATCGTGACTATTTTAAAGTAATAAAGTATATCCCATCAAGAGAAAAGTTGGTCGCCCCTGACATACAAGAAATGTGTTTATTTAATTTTAAAAGAAAATGAAACTCGTTTATATCTTAATAGTAGTATAACTGTTGTCTTTACACCTATTTATCATCAGACCTTAACAATAAATTCACAAGTAAGCGCTAAAGAAAACAAAGGGGAAACTTCTTGATATTGATTACTTTATTTTGGACTCTTTATTTAATTTAATTTAAAGAGTTTTTGAAATCATAGCCGCCTGAAAATAGTAAAAAAATTTGGCTAAACCTGGAAATAATTTGCCTACTACTCGTCCAATAAGAAAAGTATTTTATTTGTTGTAAAATAGTACAGTATAAACTAGCCTACTAATTATATAGTTAAAGTCTGTTAAGGTGGACAACAGCCTTTAACTATATAATTAGTATTATACTGTTAAATATTATGCACAATGTTCGTTTAGTTATTATTCGTAGTTGTGAAATATATTTTTTTTTTTTTTTTTTTATAAAAAAAAAAAAAAATCTTTCTTTCTTCTCCCTCTCCCCCCCCCCCCCCCCCCCCTTCCCTTTTTTTTACACTTATATAATTATTATTATATTATTTTGGGTTGTTTTTTTTTTTTTAAAATATAAAAAAATTTGCCCCGGCGCCTCCCGTTGTGTTGTTGTCCCCCCCCCCCTCCCCCCCCCCCGTGTATACATTATAAAATTATTCATCTATTGTTCGATAATTATTTCGTCCTGAGGATGGGAGCGATGCTTTACCGAAACGTCGACCAAATAATATAAAAGTTTTCTACTGACTGCCGTGCTCATTGGGTTCCTTATACACTCATCACCACAGCCATTTCTATTCTTGATTGAATTTTATCTACTTTTACTTTTTCTTACCTCTATATATGTTAATATACCGTATATAGAGAAAGTATTGGTTTTATGTCAAAAATTCGATGTCGAGATTTTGATGGATATACACGTTTTGAGGTCCCCTGAGTCCAAAAAAGTGATTTTTGCGACATGGTCTGTATGATTGTGTGTCTGTGTGTGTGTCTGTGTTCACTTTTAAGCATGAAGGAATTGAGCTATGAAGCTGAAATTTTATATAGAAGTTAAACATCTCCCGGGAGCGTGAAAATAAGCTTTTAAACAAAATCGGCCAAAAAGTACTAGTACTTTACTGATGTACTTTTTCAGTTTTTTTCGATTTTCTCAAAATTCGCTCTAACTATTTTGATTAAAATTCAATTATTTTTTAGATGCTCTTTAAAATGTATATTCTCATTTTGCCATTGAAATATTCTGAAGACCACTTTACTCTTGTACTTCATAGGAAGGATAGGAGAAATGGTTGACATGGTAACAAAATATAAATATTTTCCCATACTTATAAATTTTACATCTTGAATTCTAATATATCGGCGGAAACTAAATATATGTCGACACTAAAAATCTGGTGTGACAAGCACAGAACACAACATTCGTAAGAAGTTGTGTCCTGTGCGACCAGCCACACCAATTTTTTTGTTATTATTTTCATTTAAGGAAAAGCGTCGTAGAAATACATTTGGTAGCTGTTTGAAAACTGTTTTATTATTATAAAAATCCACAGCGCAGAACACAATTTTCGATTACCTAAGTTAAGAGAAAGTTGTCTGCTGTGCGCCAGTCACACCAGATTTTTTTTTGATATGTTATTTATTTTTTAAACAAAATTATTTATTTCAAGCTTAAACCAAATATTCATAATTAGGCCTAGTGGTTTAATGTTTTAAAAAACATTTTAATTAATGTTTTTCTCCTTCTTATGGACATTTTTAATAAAAACAACAAAACTCTGAAACTTTCTGAGAAGAATTTTATTTCAATTCTTATTTTTTTATATAAGAGCAATTTATTTGTTGTTTTAGTAAAGTCTCTGCTGCCACCTGCTGGCTTACAGTATCTGTTGTCCTTGTCCCCCTCCATTGCACCACCTCACGCTCTTTATTATTATTCCGCTCGCGATCCCCCGCGAGTCGCTCCCAGCCGTGAGCTCGATCCACTTTGCCTTTCGCAGAGAAGACCATCACACACATAAGGCCAAAACTGAATCGAAATCGGACGTCAGGTCATCGAAAGCAAAACAAAAACGTTTCAGACGAGGTGTTATGTTATGCTTGCCTTGCTTGCTTACCTCTTACCTCATAACATAACGATCGCTCATAAACCAAACTGCTGCTGCTGCCGCTGCTGACAACGATTTATTTCCACGATATATCTCAATCACTCTATTTATTTATATATGGCCCTATAAAATGAAAAATGACGTTTCACTTCTGGCCAACCATAACTTGCTTTTTGTATTCCATAAATGAATTTTTCATTCTACTAACGAACCTGTGAGAAACATTTTCACTTGTCGAACGAATATCCTTTTTTTTAAACATAATTAATAATAAAATAAAAGTTATTGACTTTTTATAAATAGTTACTTTGGTGGTCAGTCAACTTCAATAAATTTCATAGTGATGATACATGCTTTTTTTATTTAGTATATAACTTTTAATAAATTATATTTTCAAACCAAATTTGGTTTTATATTTGTCTTCTTCAGTGTGGTTTTAATCTTTCTTCCCATAACTTCTTCAAGGTTCAAAGGCTTTGTTTCTTTTACACATAGGCCCCTACACACATACTCTGCGATGATTTCAAATTGTATAAAATACATTTCACTACTTTGAAACCTTTTTATTTTGTTTATTAATTAAATATAGTCCTATATACAGCATATTAATATATTTATATTCAGAATGTATTGACTCTCTTGGCCACTTTTGACTCCACATTTCATTATTTATTATTATACGTATATCAATATTATGTATGCTATATGCAAGGGCGTCCGCAGGATTTTTTGCAGGGGGGCAAGGATTTTTTGCAGGGGGGGCAAGTCACTTCCAGATAAGTTAAAAAAAACGTATTTTGATATTAATAATGTTATACATCTCTTAGTATTTAAAGCTTTCTCACCGCGGCAAGGTGGATGTATACTGTGAAAGGTTTTTTTGTATTTTTTTTTTTGTTTTATACATTTTTTTGTATCATTTTAATTTTCCAGGGGGGGGGGCAAGTGCCTGGTTGCCCCCTCCCCTGCGGACGCCCATGGCTATATGTATATAAATCTTGATAACTTATATTTTCTAAAGAATTGAATATCAACAATAAGAAGAAATAAATTTTTTTTATTTCACTTGGCTGCTTGTAATATTAACAATATTTTTCGTGTTGGCCACCTCTTTTCAACATTGCAGGAATATTGCTGCTATTCCAAGCTGTCTGGGAGGAGGATGTCAGCCAAAAGGAGAGCCTCTATCAAAAAAAAAATCTCAATCCAGATGTGTCGGTTTTAATTACATAAAGCTATCATCAGTTCTTATGAGAATATTGGCAATCTCAGGGTATACACCTTTAAGTTGCTGATAGAGTAACATATACAAAATTATAAAAACATAATATTTGCACATAAATTGTAGTGTAGTATGCTCATCAAATAATATGGTGATGTCTCAAATGTATATCATATAGGCCTACATTTGAGATAACAACTTTATCTGCATCTCAATGGTGTAGGTAGGCTATACCTTGAGATTGCCAATATTCTCATAAGAACTGATGATAGCTTTATGTAATTAAAACCGAAACGTCTTCTGGTTTGAGATTTTTATTTGATAGAGGCTCTCTCCTTTTGGCTGACATCCTCCCTACCTGCCAGTTAATCTAATCGTTGAACAGCCATTTCTCTTATCGACATCTTTGTAACAATAATATAGCCTATGATGATGGATTAGAGTTCGAAAAATTTATTTCCACTTTTATTTATGCATTATTATTTAATATTTGCTATTCCAATTTATCGCTTGGCACGGGAGGCGTTATCCACAGATGTCTTTGATCATAAATTCGGTGTCCTTTATTTTCAATGATAGTTTATTTATATGAAAATCACAACACCAACTTTTATAAATCATTTCCTTTCATAAAATTTAATTATTATTTTATTTGAAGTTTCATCATCATCACACACTCTTATTGTAAATTTTGTTCATTAATAACTTTCCTCGCCTACCTGAAGACTTTTACTTTTGGTATCAAACAAAAGGAAGCATCATTTTATTAAACCCTACACAAAACACTTTTATTGCTCACAAGCTAAGGTTCAAATAATAAAAAAAAATTCTAAGGACAGTGACCTGAATTCCATATTAGACATTTCTCACTTTATACACTACATTTGTTTTTTTTTTCATTATAAAAATTTATTATATAACCTGAACGGATCTAGTTCATTCTCAACCAAATTTGGCCGAAATTGTCTATGAGATTTTTTTTTCCCATTTATCTGATGTCCGTGTGCGCATGGAAGTGGCTGATGCATTTAAAATGCACTGGAAATGCCTTTATAAGGCTGGACAAATTACCTTACCAAGATAGGCAAGCGAGTAAAGAGCGCACGCCTGCCGATGCACTCGTGTGCATACGAATGCACCCAAGATGCACCCGTCTTTAGCACTAAACTGTAGCATGGGCAAAAAAAAAATTAACATTCTCTCTCTCTTGGTCTAATTTTATTCAAATTCGATCATGTAATTAAACACTCGTGTTTTTAATGAATGATTTCAAACCTGTCTTCTTTCTCGACCCTCAAATTGAGATGTTTCAGAAATATTTTTTTGTTGTTGATTAATCGAGATAAAAAAAAACCGCAAATTAATGCTGTTATAAAATTATGGTAATTTTGTTTTAATATGGAAGAAAAATAAAGCCTCATTTTTATAAGAAGTTAGTGAAAAAAAAAATTTGGTTCACCTTAAGTAATAGCTGAATTGAGACAAAATAAAACACTCTTGGACGAGTGAAAATCAACCGATTTGGGATTTTTAAATACAGTCGATTCTGTCTCTTGTGTTAGGGGTCAAGGCAAGTGTTCGCATCCCGTCTTATGCGACAAAATTTTTTTTCAATTTGGATTGGCTGCCAAGCCAATTGATAGATAGATTTTTTTTAATCGATAAAATTTTTGTAATCTAAACAAATGTCCCAAATATATCTTGGAAATTTCAATTTTCTTTCAATACATATTCATTAGTTTTCTTTGAATGAATGCGTTTTTTTTTTAGAATTTGCCAAAATTATTTATTCTTCATAAGAAATAAAAGATGTCTTCTGAATATTTATTTTATTTTCGGTTCTTTTTTAATCTGATTTGGTATTTTAATAAGGCGCAGGCTGACAATAGCTATTCTTTGATACCCATATCAAAATATTTTCTGAATTCTCTTTTTTTGAATCACCATCAATATTAGATGCTGTTATTTGACTGATCTTAGAATTGGGAGACACATCTCTTCATGGCTTTACTTTTTGGAGCTCATCAATAGTTACATTGAGTCCTTTTTGGCGAATTTGTGTGGAGGAATAGAGAATATGCTGGAAGGTCTTCCCCTCCAATATCATCATCGTTAATTTGCTCTCTCGGCCTTTTTTTGTATACATATAGGCTAGATTTTATTTAAATAATATATACTGATGACTACCGGGGGACGTTCAACATGTTGATTTCTCGGGATTTTGCTTGGCAGCAACGATTATAGTGGCTGTTCTTCTAATCCTTTGCCAGGTATCATCAAACTAAATCAGATATCGAAATTTCGACGAGAGAAAGGGAGTGTTGCCTACGTTTGTAATTCCGCGGGTCATCGTTTAACTAATTTATTTATTTATAAATCAATATGTATATGTACGGTACCATGTATGTACCATATATCTATATGGTATGTATGTGTGTATGTCCTTTATGCCTGCCTAAATTACTGGACGGATTTCCATGTTTTTTTTTTTTAATTGATAGAGAATTTTCCAGTGGTGATTTCTGGCTATGATGAATTCAGATTAGAAGGGGAACCCCCCCCTCCCTTTTAAATTTTGGCCGGATATTTGAAATATATTTCAATCAGAGTGGAGTTTTTATAAGAAATATCCTAAATTAATAATAATAAAAAGTAAAAATTAATATCCTAAATTGGCAAAAAACTAGCCCGTTGAAGGCTGGCTTTGTGGCTAGTAGCCCTACTTATTAATATCTCGACATTGCACTTGACTTTTTATTAATCTCTAATTTTTTTTTACCATATTAAGATCATTCAACCCTCCCCATCAAAATGACATAATTTATGCTATAATAATAGATAATTTGAATCACCAATTCAAGGCGTATATAGAAATTTTTTCGGAGGGGGCCCGAATTCAAAAATTTTTCTGCGGAAATTTTTTTTTTAAGAAACTAAATTTTTTTTCACACGAAATTTTTTGCGGAACACAACATTTCTTTTGTGGAATCAAAGTTTTCCATCCTGCGGAAAAATTTGTTGCGCTGATGTCTGTATATCCCTATATATGTATATGTGTTTGGGAAATTTCGGGGAGGGGGGCGGGCCTCCTCGCCCCCCCCTTATATACGCCCCTGCTATAAACAATAAAACATATTTTGTATTAGTATCAGGTTTTTTTACTACGTATAATATTTACATTTAAACTTTTCTTTGAATGCTATATATATATTTTTTTTTTTTAATCAAACAATATAATCACTTTCAATCCAAAAGTCTAGCAAACAAAGTCAGTTTACTAACGATCCCGTGGCCTTTTATTCTCAACTCCTAATAAGGATGAGTAAAACTTTTTTTCCCCCTCGGAATGTTTTTTGATTACTTAGGCATCGTGCCTTTGGTAACCAGAGCCAGGTCTTGTCCAAGAAGACGAGCTTCGCATCCATTAGATTCTGCGATTAATCCAGACATCGTACGACCAGGACTAATTGTAGGCGGGGCACTAGCAATTGCAAATACTCTAAATTACTCCCTTAAGCGACATCAACAACAATAACAACCGATTTATATGATTATAGGCAATTTATTAACCAAATGAGATTGATATATTTTTTAAAGAAATATGCGATGAGGGGGGAGAAAGGGGGGGGGGAGTTAATTAACGCTAATCGAGCCTAACGAGCCTTAGCCAGTGAGAGATGGATGTCGGACAATGATGATTTACATGGACTGCCGATGGGAACATCTCGGCCCTCGATTGTCAATCGACTAATATGGTAGCAATTATACAGGAAAAAAAACTAATTTACTACCGATTAAAATTATCAAAGAAATGGATATCGTAAATTCCTCACCCAAAGAATAAACAAGGGTCACTTAGTTAGTAAATTTGCTTGTCAATGACAAATGACTCGTCAACGAGTCATCGGCATGTCGGCAAAAACTTATCCAACTCGCTGTATGCTCTCGATATGCTTTTTTATTATTAATTATTAAATTATACAAATCAGGTGGATATAACGTCATAAAAGGGAACTTGCAGCCCACATTCTGATTTCTTGTAAAATCATTAAAGACAACAAATCGAATCCAGATAAGATGTGATATACGTACTAAATGAGACTCGATTTATGATTTTTATGACCGTTGCGTTTTTAGCCAACGTGAATTATATATTAAACCTCTAAAAGGAACGTTTTGTTCTTGCAAACGATAACATTTCCGGTTAAATTATAATTAAATATATACGTATATATCCACAAAGGTAAAATTGTCTACTAATTCATGTTGAAAAGTTTAATAAATTTCAATTTAATGAATGAAAATAATTTGTTAGATTTTAGATAAACTTGTTTGAGTTTTAAACATTCAAAAGACAATGTGATTAATGAATTAAAAAAAAAAGAATAGAGGCTTTTTCAAATTAGCAAAAAAATTTCTTTTGTTAGTATTTATTTATTTATTTATTCATTTTCAATTAAAATGATTAATTTAGTATTATATATAAATGACGTGACCATTACATGACTTCAGCATGATTATTTTTCTTTCGCCTGCTTAGTATTTTAGAATAATTTTTTTTTTTTTTAATCTTCGGCATATTAGGCCATTTAAACTACTTAAATTAATTAACGGTATATTGTGGTCCAGGCAATATTTTAATGATTTAAATAAATTCATCGGGCTAACTGAAAGACGAACCCTGAATCCAAAAAAGTGGTTTTCGCGACATCGTGTGTCTGTGTTCAATTTTAAGCATGAAGGAATAGAGCTATGAGGCTGAAATTTTATATTTAAATTAGACATTCTCCTGAAGCGTGAAAATAAGCTTTTGAATAAAATCGTTAAAAAAGTACTAGTACTTTACTGATGCGCTTTTTCAGTTATTTTCGATTTTCTCAAAATTCGTTATAACGTGTTTGGTTAAAATTCAAAAATCAATTATTTTTTAGATGCTCTTTCAAATGTAGGCCTATATTCTCATTTTGCCCTCAAAATTGTTTGAAGCACTCTTGCACTTCATGGGAAAGATGAGAAATGGTTGCCATGGTAATAAAATATAAATATTTTCCCATGTTTATAAATTTTATTACATCTTGAATTCTAATACATGTATATCGGTGGACACTAAATATATGTCGACACAAAAAATCTGGTGTGACAAGCTCAGAACGCAACTTTCGATTACCGAAGTTAAGAGAAAGTTGAATGCTGTGCACACACCAGATTTTTCCTTATCTTGACAAAATTATGCTGAGAAATTTTGAAATCATAATTATTATATAATACAAATGTGATTTTTAATGTTTCTTTATAAACTATCTTCTCTACATCCCTCTATTGATATTGGTCCACTGTGAATAGGACTAAAAAAAATCTGGTGTGACTGGCGCACAGCACACAACTTTCTCTTACCTTCGGTAATCGAAAGTTGTGTTCTGTGCTTGTCACACCAGATTTTTTGTGTCGACATATATTTAGTTCCCGACAGTACGGAACATATGAATTCAGATGTAAAATTTATAAGTATGGGAAAATATTTATATTTTGTTACCATGGCAACCATTTCTCCTATCTTCCCTATGAAATACAAGAGTAAAGTGGTCTTCAGAAGATTTCAATTGCAAAATGAGAATATACATTTTAAAGAGCATCTAAAAAATAATTGATTTTTGAATTTAAAAAAAAAATCGTTGGAGCAAATTTTGAGAAAATCGAAAAAAACTGAAAAAGTACATCAGTAAAGTACTAGTACTCTCTGGCCGATTTTGATTAAAAGCTTATTTTTTCGGTCCCGGGGGGTGTTTAACTTAAATATAAAATTTCAACCTCCTAGCTCAATTCCTTCATGCTTAAAATTGAACACACACACACACACACACACACACACACACACACAGACACACCCCCACACACACACACAGACAGACCATGTCGCGAAAACCACTTTTTTGGATTCAGGGGACCTCAAAATGTGAAGATCCATCAAAATCTCGACATCGAATTTTTGACATGAATCCATTACTTTCTCTCTATATATATTACATATATACATAGGTAAGAGAAAGTAAAATTACGACAAGAGTCACCCCTTTAAAATTACCCACGTTAATAATGGAGGTTTACATCAAATAAATAAGAAGACAAAATAAATTTTTTAAATATTTTCAAAAAAAAAAAGAAAAATGAATTAAGAAAAACAGAGTGTACAGCATATAATTCTAATTGAATATTAATCCTTAAATAACCTAAGGTGTTAAAAATAACAAATTTAAAAACAAAAGGAAAAAAAAAGAAGAAAAAAGTGGGTGTTGACCTGTTTTAAAATTGAATGCCTTTAAGGGAATTACATTAATTCAAGAGAAGAAGGAAAATAAAAAAAAGCGCGCATATTAAATTCAATTAAATCAAAAGGTTTTCCAAAATGTAAATAAAGTCCTGCAGACAAACACTACAGACCGTGCCACCTGCTTCACCTTAACTGATAATACTCTTCTTCCCCCTTGGGCTCGAGATGAGCCGTCAACGACTCTGCCTTAATTAGCATCTTGTGACCAATGGGGCTGGCTGGCTCTACCCGAGGCGCTTCTGCCGTCCGCCCACGCTTGCTTACGGCTACGTGCCTAATTATTGGTCTAGATCGCTCACGCCGGACTACTACACTCTTGGAATAAATTATAGACAGCCTCCAGGAAATATGATCGAGTATCAGGCCGAACAAATCGCATTATTTAATCTTTTATATTTTTCCAATCTAAATCTTATATAAATTTCAAGTTTTTCTTCATTGGCACAGAGTATTCTTCTAGAGGGAGTTTCAATCCCGCCTTCTCTCCCCCCCCCCTCCGAAAAAAAAAAAAATTTATTTTTTAGATCGTTTCGCTCTCTTCTTCAATAAAATCCAAACAATTTCAAGAGCAAAATGAGAATATACATTTTAAAGAGCATCTAAAAAATACTTAAGAATGGGCCGGGAGACCTGGCAAGGGAGAAGAGCAACAGTCCCCACAATCGTTGCGGTTAAGTGATGCCAAGCGCGGCGAAAGCTCGCGATTGGTGACCCCGAGCAATTAGCGTGTGGAACGCCCACCGGTTGCCATTGATACAGTGTATATTAAAATTTATTTATATAATAAATAACCCCTAAATGGCCTCTGTAGCCAAAAAGGGTAAAAAAAAAATTTGAATTTTAATCAAAGTTGTAGAGCGAATTTTGAGAAAATCGAGAAAAGTGAAAAAGTCCATCAGTAAAGTACTAGTACTCTTTGGCCGATTTTATTCAGAAGCTTCATGTTTACGTGCCAGAGGGGTGTCTAATTTAAATATAAAATTTCAACCTCGTAGGTCTTTTCGTTCTCGAGATATTTTATTCACAGACAGTGCATTTTGAAGGCCCACTTTTTTGGACTCAGAGTACCTTAAACCGTGTATTTATTGAATATATCAAAATCAGACCTACTTACTATAGGAGGCTCAAAACAGGCCTTAAATTTCGACTCGAGAAATTTTAAAAACGAAACTTTAAAAGAATATATATTTTAATCCATTGAGGAGCTCACATCTTGGGTGTACGTGGATTGAGACCACGAGTTACCCGAGCTAAGGCTAATATTTATTTTAATAGTTTAAATTATTTTTTTGAAAATTCCTTCAATAATTTTGAATTTAATGAAATTATATTGAATTCGCTACTTCAAAATTTTATAAAACGAAATCAAACTTTAAAAATAACATGATTATTAAATTACTTAAAAATTCTCTTACAACTCCCCGTTTGTCTATAAAATCTTAATTCTTAGTAAATAATTAATTAGGATCTTTCTGCTAATCCAATCCTTTCGTTTGTCACGAAAATTTAAATAATTTTTCTTTTAGTTAGTAGTAGCATAATACAAAACGTACTTATCTTTATATATTGAAGAAGCTAGGAAAAAATATAACATTAATTAATAGGGTCCGACCGAAACAAGATTTTCAACCGAAACCGAAACCGAATATTCGGCCTCAACCTTAGTTTCGGCCGAAACCGTAACCGAAACCGAAACTTGTATTTCCTATAAAAATTTTTTTTCATTTTGGCTCTATTCACACGGGGATACTCAAATCTCCGAGCAACTAGGATACTGGGTAGCGAAGCGACTCGACATGTGTAATCCAATGGCGCCATTCACACGGGGAAACTCCAGTCGCCGATACTCGCCGAGTATCGGCGACTGCGCGACTCAGTTGCCAAGAGACTGGACATGCAGGTCTCCAAGCTACTCAGTCGCCTGGTTTCCTCGATACTTTCCAAAAAAAATGCGCGAAAAAGAAACAAATCTGAAGCTAGTGGAGGAAATTGAAAAATTTTGATTGAGTGGGAAGAGAGGGTAAATGTTTTACATAAAAAAAAAATTTTAGAATTTTAAAATTTTAATGTTTAGCAAAAATAAAGATAAAAAAATTGAGAAATAACCCAAAATATTTATTTGTTTAAAATTATTTATTAATTGTAAACAAATAATCGAGTGTTTTATTTTATTTATTTATTTTTTTTTATAGCAAAGTTTTTTTTTTTTAATTTAAGGTCTTGGAGGCCATATTTATTCAAATTGAAAAAAGCAAGTTAACCAAATACAAACTATACAAAATTTTATTAACAATACCAGAGTAATTATTAAGAATAACTTTTTGTCCCTTCAAATGTTGATGTTTAAAATTTGGAGGGAACTGAGTATGTTGATAGGATACTCGCGATTTAAGTAGCGGCCGTGTGAATATGACAGGCAACTACAGTCTCGAGGCTACCAGTCTCGAGTCTACTAGTCGACAAGTATCCGAGATTTGAGTATCCCCGTGTGAATAGAGCCTTTATCTTTTTTTTTTTTTTTGAATTTTTTTTTCCCTTCGGTGAAAATCATTTTACCTTTTTTTTAGGGAGACTAAATTTTTTTTCTCCCTCAAGTGCAAATTATTTGACTTTTTTTTTTTTTTGCATGCGAGTCTCATCCCATTTTTTTTCAGACTCTGGTTTCGGCCGGCCGAAAGGTTCGGCTACTTTTTGGCCGAAACCGAAACTACGGCCGAAACCATGATTTTTGGCCGAAACTGGCCGAAACCGTAACCGAAACCGAATATTCGGTCGGTTCCTATTAATTAATAAATCATACAATTTTCTAAAATTTATATTTACGTAAGATATTTAAATATATACTCGAGTAGTCCGGTCACTTAATGTGATGTTCACATAAATTATTTTTAAAGAGTAGAAAGAGAGCGTAAAAGTTCATTAAATAAAAATTATAAATAATTTTTTACATGTCCTCGCCCTTTAGAATATTTGATTAAATGTAAAGGTCAAGGAAGGGAGAAAAATAAATATTTAAGATCGTTCATCAGATCTGCTTTAAATCTAAATATACCACATTAATTATATAGAAGAATTATATATATATATGGGGGACTTCCCCTATTCCAAAAATGAAATTATTGAAACTTTTCATTTTTACCAAGGGAGGGAGAGGAGGAGAAATTATAGTTCATGACCCCTCATTATAAATTTCCAGATACACCTATGCCTTATTGTCAAAGGTGTCCTCGGTATAAAAAAAAATTAGAAGCTCTGACTAAATGATTAATGAATAAAATCAAGAACATATTAAAAAATCTTTTTAATTTTAAATATATATCTTTATTTTCTCTTACATATATATGGTATATATGGACCGTTTATTTTGAAAGTGGTGCAAGTCCATTTTCTATGTTTCGAAAAAATGAAAGGTTAAAATATCTGTTTATTAAAAAATCTATTTACCGACCAACTTATTTTCAATTGTACAAAACAAGGGAATTTTTTAAGAAATTTACCATTTAAGCATAAATTATGGGATATCTTATTTTTTTTTGACTTGCACCACTTTCAAAATAAACGAGAAAATTTACATTTAAGCATAAATTATGTGATTTCTTATTTTTTGAAAAAATAGACTTGCGCCACTTTCAAAATAAACGATCCATATAAAAAGAGCGAGTACCGGAATTAAATTCATGTCAAAATTCGATGTCGAGATTTTGATGGAAATACATATTTTGCGGTCCACAGAATCCAAAAACGTGTCTGTGAACAAAATATAGCAAGAAGAAAATGAGCTACCAAGTTGAAATTTTATATTTAACTTACAATTGTTAGTTACCCGAATGGGACTTCACACGAAGCTTTTGAACAAAATCGGCCAAAGAATACTAGTATTTTCCTGATATACTTTTTTCAGTTTTTTTTTTCGATTTTCTCAAAATTAGATTAAACGATTTCGATTAAAATTGATAAATCAATTATTTTTTAGATGCTTTTTAAAATGTATATTCGCAATTTGCTCTCAAAAAAGCTTCATGCACTCTTTATTCTTGTATGTACTTCATTGGATTCTTTGTTTTCCTTGAATTGTATTATACTGCCGGAAATTAAATATATGTTGACACAAAAAAATCTGATGTAACAAGCACAGAACACAACTTTCAAAGTGTGTACTGTGCGATCAATCACGCCAGATTTTATTTTTCAATTTCATTGTGTAAATTAAAAATCAGTATTATACATAACACGTGTTTAGAGCTTGACAATTTCGACTTTTATCCTTGAAATATAAACATATCAGAATTTTTACATAATAAGAATATTTAATATTCGATTACTGAGTTTAGGTTATGCTATAATTATACATGATCGGAATATTCTCGTATACAAATCCTATTATACTTCTCTATGACCCACAAAATGTTGCATTTCGTCAGTCCTGAGAAAATATATTCACCGGCCGTTGTGTTCCAAATTACGAGGCATTTCATAGGTCTGCTTGGCATAATTCTAATAGACACAATTTTTTTTCTATTGGGAAACTGCAGACAGCCAGGCATCGTCCATATTTTTTGATAGGCAGCTCGAGATAATTTAATTAATGTTTTCTTGACATTGAGACAAAGGATTGGGCGGACAGGCCGAATGCTTTTTTCCTCTTCAAATCCTACACACTAATAATTTAAATATGAAATTAGATCAAACCCTCGAAATTAATTAAATTTTTACTTTCTCTTACCTATGTATATATGTAATATATATATATAGAGAGAAAGTATTGGATTCATGTCAAAAATTCGATGTCGAGATTTTGATGGATCTTCACGTTTTGAGGTCCCCTGAATCCAAAAAAGTGGTTTTCGCGACATGGTCTGTCTGTGTGTGTGTGTGTGTGTGTGTGTGGGTGGGTGTGTGTGTGGGTATGTGTGTGTGTGTTCAATTTTAAGCATGAAGGAATTGAGCTATGAGGTTGAAATTTTATATTTAAGTTAAACACCCCCGGGACCGGAAAAATAAGCTTTTAATCAAAATCGGCCAAAGAGTACTAGTACTTTACTGATGTACTTTTTCAGTTTTTTTCGATTTTCTCAAAATTTGCTCCAACGATTTTGATTAAAATTCAAAAATCAATTATTTTTTAGATGCTCTTTAAAATGTATATTCTCATTTTGCGATTGAAATCTTCTGAAGACCACTTTACTCTTGTATTTCATAGGGAAGATAGGAGAAATGGTTGCCATGGTAACAAAATATAAATATTTTCCCATACTTATAAATTTTACATCTGAATTCAAATGTTCAGTACTGTCGGGAACTAAATATATGTCGACACAAAAAATCTGTGTGTGACAAGCACAGAACACAACTTTCGATTACCGAAGGTAAGTGCGAAGGTAAGTGCGCCAGTCACACCAGATTTTTTTTTTTTGCCATTAAGATCAGAGAGTGAATAAGATATGCCAGATAATTTACATAGTTGTATTTAATTTTGAATTCATTTATAATTTTTTTTATTTTTTTTTATTTTAAATAGTGGGTAGGATCTATATGAAATTTATTTGATTTCATTTCTTTCTGTAACAGAGTGTTCATACATATTTGTGATTTACGTATTAATTGCACCAAAAGCTAGGGCTCTAACTTAATTATTCTCTATTATAAATTCTTTAGTAAATATTGTACAATTTAATTGTGCAACTTAAATTTAAAAGCGAATAATTCGGTCATTTAATATGGTCTATAATAGTGTTAGGTTATTTAATATTAAAAAAAAACAACCCTTAAGTGCCTCTTAATTATTTCATACCCCTGTGATGAGGGCCTACCCAAAATAGAGACGCTACCGAGTTTTACTTTCTCTTACCCTATAGGTCTATATGAAATATTTAGAGAGAGAAAGAAAAATTCGATGTCGAGATTTTGATGGATATTCATGTTTTGAGGTCCCTTTAACCATGAAGGAAATGAGCTACGAGGTTGAATTTTTATATTTAAGTTAGGCACCCCCCGAACTCGTGAAAATTAACTTTTAAACAAAATCGGCCAAAAAGTACTAGTACTTTACTGATGTACTTTTTCAGTTTTTTTTTTTTTTTTTTTTTTTTTTTTTTTTTTTTTTTTTTTTTTCCGATTTTCTCAAAATTCGATCCCAAGGATTTTTTTTTTAAATTCATAATTCAACTATTTTTTAGATGCTCTTTAAAATTTATATTATCATTTTGCCATTGATATATTCTGACGACCACTTTCCTCTTGTATTTCATAGGAAAAAGTTAAGGTTTTTTCACTTTTTTTCTCAAAATTTGCTCCAACTAAAAATTCAAAAATCTGTTATTTTTTACATGCTCTTTAAAATGTATATTCTCATTTTCTCCTTGAAATCTTTTGAAGCACACTTTACTCTTGAACTCCATAGGAAAGATTTCAGATTTTTCAAATTAACTATCCGGCTCTTCCTTCCATAGAATCAATGTTAAATCCCCGAACGGCAGTGGCGTACCGAGGGGGGGGGCGAGGGGGGCGGTCCGCCCCAGGCCCCGAGCCGGCATAGGCCCCCATATATTTATATAAAAAAAAAAATTTAATGAAAATTTCCCTTTGAGAGGCCTCGGGGCCCTCAGGGCTCAAGTAAGAACAAAATTTAATGAAATTCTCCCTTTGAGAGGCCCCGGGGCCCTCGGGGCTCAAGTAAAAACAAAATTTAATGAAATTCTCCCTTTGAGAGGCCCCGGGGCCCTCAGGGCTCAAGTAAAAACAAAATTTAATGAAAATCTCCCTTTGAGAGGCCCCGGGGCCCTTGGGGCTCAAGTAAAAACAAAATTTAATGAAAATCTCCCTTTGAGAGGCCCCGGGGCCCTCATAGCTCAAGTAAGAACAAAATTTAATGAAAATCTCCCTTTGAGAGGCCCCGGGGCCCTTGGGCTTCAGTGTGATATACGGTATTTTAAAATATTTTTTGTATATTTGTGTGTATATTTAAAGATGAGCCCCCCAAAAAAAATTCAATATAAGGCCCCCTCTTCTAGAGCCGCCCCAGGCCCCAACCCGCCTCGGTACGCCTCTGCCGAACGAAGATTTGTATATTAATTTCGATTCAAAATCCTCTTTTTGGAACTTTTTATACATTTAAAAAAAAATTTTTCCAATTATGAAATGTATTTATTTAGGATTCTCTATTGTGTATAAAATATCCAAATATGAAATTAAAATTTCGGAAAAATAATCATAGTTTATTTCAAGCAATCAACATTTAAAATACATAGAGCCTATGGAAATTTTGAATCAATTGACTTTTATTTTTTACTTATGAATTGGAAGTGGTCTAGTGTGAAACTAATTTGATAAGGGAAACTAAATATATCTCGTCACAAAAATATGGTGTTACCAGCTCGGTGCACAACTTTCTCTTAACGAAAGGTAAGAGAAAGTTGTGTGTTGCTGCGCCAGTCACACCAGATTTTTTTAATTTATTCTAATCTCAAATGAAGCAAAAAAATTTCAAAAAATTAACGTTAGATATTATTTTACTTATATAAAGAAAGGGTTGAATTGATTAAGATTGGAAATATTTTGGAATATTTTATTTTAAAACAACTGTCGATATATTTTTTTCTTGTATAAATAAAGTTAGATTAGAATAAAAAGTATTTTTTGTCTTTTACTTAAATGGGAAGTGTTATTAGGATTCTTTCCTAAAGAGAGAGCAGAGAGAGAGAGCCAAAGGGCCTTCAGTTTGAGTGCTTGGCAGGGCCAGGAGTCTTAGGGCCTGCTCTCTTTATCTTTAAGTGAATAATTATCAAACTCACCCGGTCACAGCCCAGGCAACCCCTTTGAGTCTCTTATTAAAGGTAAATTATATTCTTTTTTTTTTTTTTTTCAAGAAGAAAAATTGATTTAAAAAAAATGAATATTTTTTCCTATTAAATTTATCTTCTAAAAACGAACGTTTCTATTATTAAATTAATTTAATTTAAATTTAAATTAAATTAAATTAATTATTATTTCGGCTTCAAGGGGAAGGGGAGGAATGGTATATGTTTTAAAATAAAATTAATCAAGAGTCGCGGGAGCGACTCGTCGCCGAGTATGTAAAAAGCAAAAGAAAGCAAAGAAACTCTTAATACTACCATTTAGTTGATATTCCAATAGATGTCAATGGCCCATTGCATTTAGATGGACGAGTCGTCCCTAGACTATATTATCAAGAATGATTTTAAATCCTTAATAAAAGATAGGGACGTGAAAAAATTTTTTGAGAAACTTTTCTCTTTCTGGGCGAATATCTCAAAAAGGTTTTAAGATATCGGAGCCAAATTTTTTTATATTAAACTAGAATAAATAAGGATTATTTTGAGCACGAATTCAAAAAAAATTCCAGTCCCAAAAAGAATGGCAGAGGCTCAAAGTTGAGATTTTGCCAATTTCGGAAGGTCAAAAGTTAGTCTCTTATTTTTTCCTTTTTTTTTTTTTTTTTTTCTTTTTTTTCATTCTTTTCTTCAATTTTCAAATTTTTAGACAAAGCTACAGGTTTCCCTGCTGGACCGATTTGGATGAAATTTAAAATACAAATAGATACTATCAAAAACCCGATACCTTTGATATAAAATTTCATTTTGGATCAAAAGTGACTTTTTGAGAGGTATTCAAAATTTCAAATTTGTCCTATCTTTAACGTGGCGAAAAGACAATTCTAACTATTTTGCTCCCTGATGACGTCATTTAGAAACATATCTATTGATATTAGTAATTTTCATCCCTAATGGAATAAAAAATTTTAGGATGGATCCCTTCAGATAGAAATACAATAGATTAACGTGATAGAAGAAGTGCTACCAACATAACAAAAATAAAAAACCTAAAATTTTATAAAATTTAGGAAATCCTATGGTTATCGTTTTGAATGGATACCAAACGATGTATTTACATCCTACCAACATAACAAAAATAAAAATCCTAAAATTTTATAAAATTTGGTGAAATCCTATGTTTATCGTTTTGAATGGATACCAAACGATGTATTTACATCCTACCAACATAACAAAAATAAAAATCCTAAAATTTTATAAAATTTGGTGAGATCCTATGTTTATCGTTTTGAATGGATACCAAACGATGTATTTACATCCTACCAACATAACAAAAATAAAAATCCTAAAATTTTATAAAATTTGGTGAAATCCTATGTTTATCGTTTTGAATGGATACCAAACGATGTATTTACATCCTGCCAACATAACAAAAATAAAAATCCTAAAATTTTATAAAATTTGGTGAAATCCTATGTTTATCGTTTCGAATGGATACCAAACGATGTATTTACATCCTACCAACACAACAAGAAATAAAAATCCTAAAATTTTATAAAATTTGGTGAAATCCTATGTTTATCGTTTCGAATGGATACCAAACGATGTACTTACATCCTACCAACATAACAAAAATAAAAATCCTAAAATTTTATAAAATTTGGTGAAATCCTATGTTTATCGTTTCGAATGGATACCAAACGATGTATTTACATCCTGCCAACATAACAAAAATAAAAATCCTAAGAATTTTATAAAATTTAGGGAAATCCTATGTTTATCGTTTCGAATGGATACCAAACGATGTATTTACATCTTACCAACATAACAAAAATAAAAATCCTAAAATTTTATAAAAATTTGGTGAAATTCTATGTTTATCATTTTGAATTAATACCAAACGATGTATTTATTTTTTTACTGTTTGGAATGCATATTAAAAGATTTATTCATGGGATAACTTAATATTTAATAAACAAAAATTATTAAATAAAATTTAAATGTAATATTTCACAAAAAGAAGTGAAATCTCAGCCAAAAACATCGGAGATGCAAAAAGGGGGCGCCTCGCATTATTTTTGCCCAGCGTCGAGGTGAAATCAAAAAAATGCGCCTCGCTTTTCTGATTTATATAAAAGCGAGGATATATGAAACAAATAAAATTCTGTAGGGGGTTTTATTTAAGTGAATAATATTTCCCTCGCTTTTATATAAATCAGAAAAGCGAGGCGCATTTTTTTGATTTCACCTCGACGCTAGGCAAAAATAATGCGAGGCGCTCCCCTTTTTGCATCTCCTGATGTTTTCTGGCTGAGATTTAGATATTTAAAAAAATTATTTCTAACAGAGTGAATTTATTTATTATTTATTTCTACCGGGGCGATGATGACAGGTTGAAAATATTTTAATAATTGTCATTACAACTAATTAACTCTGAAGAAAAATTTATTAATTTAATGTTTTTAAACCATTGAAAATAAATAAGAGAGAAAACCAACACAGTTTATTCACTGACACGATAAACATTTCGGGCTACATATCTCCACCCACCCCTATTTCTATGGGGGTGCTTATCTTCTCTCCTATTCAATAGTATTTTTAAATGTTAGAAAATATTTTAACTTTATTTTTTAATTTGTTTATCTTTGATGATAAAGAGAGAGAGAGAGAGAGAGATTCTAATAGATGTTCTCTTTTACATTTATACTCACACAAACAGACACAAATATATAAATCCATTATAGAATAAATGATTTGTTTCTAAAGGCTTTAGATAATGAAAGTGGAGAAAATTAATAATAATAAAATTATTTATAAAATTAGAAAAAATATCTTGGCACTAGATTTAATTTACTATATTTTTCCATTGGAGGCTTTGCGAGTTTAAGCAGGATCTGACTCGATTATCTCTGCTGCCTTGAGTCAGTGCATAAGCAAGGATCGAATTTAGTTTTGGCAGAGAAGCCGTCCAATTGACAGGGCTGCGGCGGGGACCTCCAGATTTTGTGATTTTGTGAGTACAAATTAATTGTTTTGATGTTATTTATTAATCTTTAATTAACAAATAATCGATAATAAAAATATTTTTAAAAGAAATAACTCTTTAACATATAAAATGACTAAAATTTTTTGGTCTAGAAAAAATAGGCCTACACATTAGTCATTTTTTTTTTTTAATTCAATTATTAAATAATTAGAATGAATACCTCTAAGGCGACGTTTCGGTGTTTAATGTTTAACCTTTATCAAGGCATAACAATTATTAATTTTTTGGTATTTATGCTTTCACGGTTGTTACCAATAAAAGACTTGTTTCGGTTTAATTGAATTCGTAAAAATTACATCGTTTCGGCTACACATTCTGTAGCCTTCTTAAGTGCAATCCAACTTGAGACAAGGGCGGATCTAGAGATGTTTCTCGGGGGGAGGGTTAATCTGGTGTGAATCGTCGCACACATTTTTTTTCTTAATTTCGGTTATTTAAAGACCCATTTTGTACTTGTTTGCCAGAATATAAATACAAATCAAATTTTTAAGTATTAATTTTTAAAGTTTTACATTAAAAATAAATTTTGTTTTTCAAAAAAAAAAAGTATTTTTTCCAAATCTCGGGGGGGGGGGGTAATTACCCCCTCCCCCTTGTATCCGCCCTTGACTTGAGATCGCAAATGCATCTGAGGATTGTCTTAAAAGCATTTGGATTTTAAGCCGAATTGACTCTGATGATGATTTTACATCTGAATTCAAATGTTCCGTACTGTCGGGAACTAAATATATGCCGACACACAAAATCTGGTGTGACAAGCACAGAACACAACTTTCGATTACCGAAAGTTTGAGAAAGTAAAAATTAGATAATCTACTTGATTCCTTTGAAAATGTTTTAACACACGAATTATATTTGAATGTTTTTTCAGTAAAGTTTAGGAATTTTTTAAGAGAAAAGAGAGAGAGAAAGAGAGATCCTAATAGATATTATATTCTCTTTTGCAGGTTTTGTGATTTGTGCGCGTGAGTGTTCGTGTGCGTGTGTGTTCGTGTGACTCGAGTGGGATGAGCTGAGCAGCAGCAGCAGCAGCGGAGTGCAAAGAGCTTCGAGTCATCTTCAACCCCCTGCAAGGTAAATATTTTCACTTTTTACTCTACTAACTAATATTATTTATATAGATTCAGATAGACACTCATATTACAATTTAATTTGTTAATTTCTTTGAGACGCATTAATTTTGAATATTGGATACAAGAATTGTTTTTTTTTTTTTAATAAGATCTTTGAAAAGTTTTTTTTTTACACACACATACACATGCATAAATCGAAATCAACTGTTTCTAATCTATTTTCTTTTCTTTTTCTTTTACAGATCTCCGAGATGCGGTCAACTAAGAAGGGTAAGCCTAAGATTTTGCATGGTGCAATTTAAAATAATTTTTCTTCTAAATTTAATTAAAACGTTTTTTAATGACGCATTCGGGAGTCTGATGTTTTTGTATCTTTGAGGGTGGGTTTGAGGTGGCTCTATGAGTTAAATGAGTCCGGGAAGGGTTGCCGTTTCTCCAGGGTTAGCCTGGAGGGTCCAAATCGCAATCCTTGTGGCTAGGGACCCGAGGGCTCCACCGATCTGATGGTGGAGACGGGGTCAAAAATAATTTCTTATTTTGTGTTAGGCTAGGCAGGATCTCTTTCGCCCCCGCACTCGTTTGCTCGTAATCCAAAAAATCACGTTCATTCTCACTGATACGATTTCTTCAGACTCCCGGCTTACGGTTTAATTTTTCATTTTTCCATAATTTTTGCAAACAAGATAAAATTAATTAATATACAATTTTTAAAATTATCTTACCGATTTTTTTAATTAAATGCTTTTTATTTAACTTACTCTTTCAAGGTCACCAACTTTATGGCTTTGTTAAGGACACTTCCCGATGAGCTAGAGGTGTGAAATTTGATATTTAAGAGTCATTTTTGATGACGCAAATTGTGAGTTTGGTTTTACCAAAATGGACCAAACTAATGTGGTACTTTTATTTGAAACCCTTCGTGGATTAATGTAATTTCAAAAGACTTCCCGATGGGCTAGAGGTGTGAAATGTAATACTTAAGAGTCATTTTTGATGACGCCACTATATGGTGGTTTTGATCAAAATAGACCAAACTAATGTGGTACTTTATTTGAAACCCTTCGCGAATTAATGTAATTTCAAAAGACTTCCCGATGGGCTAGAGGTGTGAAATGTAATACTTAAGAGTCATTTTTGATGATGCCACTATATGGGTGGTTTTGATCAAAATAGACCAAACTAATGTGGTACTTTATTTGAAACCCTTCGCGAATTAATGTAATTTCAAAAGACTTCCCGATGGGCTAAAGGTGTGAAATGTAATACTTAAGAGTCATTTTTGATGACGCCACTATATGGTGGTTTTGATCAAAATAGACCAAACTAATGTGGTACTTTATTTGAAACCCTTCGCGAATTAATGTAATTTCAAAAGACTTCCCGATGGGCTAGAGGTGTGAAATGTAATACTAGAGTCATTTTTGATGACGCCACTATATGGTGGTTTTGATCAAAATAGACCAAACTAATGTGGTACTTTATTTGAAACCCTTCGCGAATTAATGTAATTTCAAAAAGACTTCCCTGATGGGGCTAGAGGTGTGAAATGTAATACTTAAGAGTCATTTTTGATGACGCCACTATATGGTGGTTTTGAACAAAATAGACCAAACTAATGTGTACTTTATTTGAAGCCTCACGCAAACAAGGCCCTATTAACTATAGTTTTGAATTTTGATATTTACGAGTCATTTTTTTATGATAATAAATAATTTTTTCAATTGAACCAAACTCAATACAGGCCAAACTAATGTGGTACTTTATCATATTGATGATTTTTGATAAGACTAAAGACTAAAAAGCTTAAAATAAAAATAAAATAAAAAAAAGATTTTAAAAATGCTTTTATTTAAATTGAACTAAAAAGAGAGAAATAAGAAAGAAATAATTTAATTGTTCTTGTTAAAATTTTTTAATATTTATGACTTAAAATAAAAGCGTGGGGCGCGAGCCTCGGAATCACTTCGAAGCGCCCCACGCTTTTATTTTAAGTCATAAATATTAAAAAATTTTAACAAGAACAATTAAATTATTTCTTTCTTATTTCTCTCTTTTTAGTTCAATTTAAATAAAAGCATTTTTTTTAAATCTTTTTTTTTTTTTTAAATCATTTTCCTTTACTACAATATTTTTTTTTTTTGTAGTAAATGAAAATATCTTTTTTAGTGAATTTATAAAAGTGGTAAATGAATGAAGAAAGAAAAACTTAAATTTTTTTGAATAATAAAAGGTAAATATTAACCAAAAGAACATTAACTTAAATATCTTATAATTACCTGATTAGAGTCAAGTCTAATTCATTTTTTTTTTTTTTAGGAATCTTTTCTGAATCTGAACAAGTAGTTCTATGATAACACAACGGACTTATTTTAAAATTATCCATTAATAAACAATAAATATTAAAAGTGAGATGGAAGAAACTGCAATGTACTTAGTTACATCTGAATTTTGATTAAAAATGACAGCAATGATGAAAAATATTGTAATATTTTTTTCTAATATAAATTTAAGAAGAAAGACAAGTAATTTCCTCACAAATTTTTAAGTACTAATCCTTTATTAAGAAAATAATCAATCCATTAATTGAAAATAAGTTGCTCGGAGTTAATTATTTATACAATGGATGCCTACATAAAGTTCTAATAAGTGAACGTTTTAGAATCGGCTACACATATACAAATTAATTCCTCTTCAAGTATTTTGTTCACACACAGACAGACACAGTGGGTTAATATATGTAACTAGGAGATTTTTTAATTTTTTGATTACAAAATCAAAAAATATAAAATAACAATATAATATATTTACCTTCCAATTGTTTTTTCTTGTAAATGAATGAATGAATGAGTGATCTTGTTAAATATTTACGCAATCTTTTTGCAAAGATTAAATAATGTATTGGCTTTCGTTTCGGTTGTATCATACTTGTTGACACATTAATAGAATAAATAATCTACTTTCTAACACCTTGCCTTCGTATTAGCTGATTATGTTTAATAAACTTTATGTAAATATCCGGAAAATTCAATTCCGATTTCTTGTGGGGGCGGAGGCGAAGGTCCTTGACTGGACTAAAGGTAAAGGGCCCAGGAGAGAGACAATCCCTTTTTATTCATCACTTGCTTGCTGATTGACTTATCGCGTATTCCTGTCTTTTGTGGCCACGTATTGTTCATGTCCAGGTGTTTCATTTGTTTATAATCATTACAAAAGAAACTGATTCATAATATAAATAAATTAAAAAATAAACACCTCGTTGAAAAACTAAACGAATATATGTGACATATTTATTTATTAACAATATTGGGCTAAAGATTTAATTCTTTCATATGCCAATTATCGATTAAATATCTCTTAATTATTTAATAAATCCAAGGGTTAAATAAATTTCTTATTCGCTGCAGCTAAAGTTTTTTCTTTATGATCTAAGGGTCGCTTTCTCTAAAGTTTTTTTTTTCATTTCAATAAAATTTGACTCACAGGAGTCAAAGTCCCAATTTCCGGAAAAACTGTAAATTAGGATATAAAGGAGTAGCGTCTTCAGTAAAAAATATCTGTATAAATTAGGGCTGTCACTATCGAAAAAAAAATTTCCAAATATCAAAATACCATTATTTTTTTAATAGAAAAATTCCATTATATATCGCTATAAAAAATGAAATATATGTTTCGAATTATCGATATTTTTTTATCGCCTCAAGTTTCTATCTAAACCACTATCTGTAAATTAATTCTTCTTCGTCTTCTGTTCTCGCCTTATTCCCGCGTTGCGGGGTCGGTGGAGGAAGGAAACAACCTTTATTTGCAACCTATTTAAAATTTAAAAAAATATATAATTAATTTGAATCATAAAATTGCTCATCAATTCGAAAGTTTCGACTTTTAAAAAGAATACTATATAAGGAAACATGAGTGCCCAGATTTCTCGTATGGTCAGCCTTATTTATTTATTTTTTTTTTTTTTCTAATTTTATTTTACTCTTTTGTCGATGATTTATTTAATATCACATTAATACCTGAAAGTCTTACACATGATTGATCTACTAAAGATCTTGCATATCTTAATTATTTTTCCTCTTTTTTTTTCTTTTTTTATTTAAATCTGAAAAGCTACAAGTCATGATAGAATCAGCCAAACCTGATATTTATCTATGGAATATACAAGATAATTTGCCATCAGAAAGTCAATTCGGAAGTGAGAGAAATCGCATATGCGTTCATAATTGATTAATCTCTAGTCGTCAAGCAGGATCGAGTAGATCGAGGATCGAGGGAATGACCTTTCCCATCGGCGCTGGAAGGTCATTTCGGGGGAGGGTTAATTACAGATACCCTGGAGGTATTCTAGATACCTGCGGATACCCGATGCTCAATTGCCCTATTTATCAATTGCCTGAACAATTGAATACTAGCACACAAAAAAATAAATCAAATTTAAAAATCTATGAAATAATGTATCTCATGGAATCTCAATTCATTCTTTTGTTTTGTTTTTACTTTCTCTTACCTCTATATATGTTAATATATATAGAGAGAGAAAGTATTGGTTTCATGTCAAAAATTCGACGTCGAGATTTTGATGGATATTCACGGTCCCCTGAATCCAAAAAAGTGGTTTTCGCGACATGGCCTGTCTGTCTATCTGTGTGTTTGTCCGTGTGTCTGTCTGTGAACAAAATATCTCAAGAACGAAAAGAGCTAGGAGGTTGAAATTTTATATTTAAGTCCCCATGGGACGTGACACGAAGCTTTTGAACAAAATCGGTCAAAGAATACTAGTACTTTACTGATGCACTTTTTTTTTTTTATATATTCGCTCCAACAATTTTGATTAAAAATTCAAAAATTACTTATTTTTTAGATGTTCTTTAAACTATATATTCTCATTTTGCCATTGAAATCTTCTGAAGCAAACTTTACTCTTGTACTTCATAGGAAAGATAGGAGAAATGGTTGCTATGGTAACAAAATATAAATATTTTACCATACTTATAAATTTTACATCTTGAATTCTAATATATTAGCGGAAATTAAATATATCTCGACACAAAAAAAATTTGGTGTGACAAACACAGAACACAACTTTCGATTACTGAAGGTAAAAGAAAATTGTGTGCTGTGCGACCAGTCACACCAGATTTTTACTCTTGTACTTCATAGGAAAGTTGGAGCATAGTTTTTTTTTTAAGGTCTTTTTCGGCATTTAAGGCCATTTAGACCCCAACCCTATTTATTTCAAATGATTTGTAGTCAAATCAGGAGCATAGTTGCTTTGGTAATAAAATATAAAAAATATTTTTCTATATTTATAAATTTACATCTCGAATTCTATTATACCTCCGGAAACTAAATATAATATTCGTATGTTGACAACATAAATCTGGTGTGACAAGCACAGAATAAAACTTTCAATTACCGAACAAAAGAGAAAGTATTGCCCTGTGCGATCAGTCACACCAGATTTTTAAAACTACACGACTAATATAAATGTGCTTGAAAGTAAAAAGTATTTTTTAAATAAAGATTTTTCTAATTAGAAAGAGATATTTTACAATTTCATCTATTAATTAATTCTAATCTCATCGAAGATCGTGATTAAAATAATTGTTTAATTATAGTTTTTAATTAAACTAGGAACAAACTGACTGATTGAGGGGAGAAGGGGGGAGGAGGAGGGGAAAGGGGTAGGAAGACCACCAACCGACGTCAATTTTATTTATAACCATTATATTATAATACATAAAACATTTTCCATAGATGCATGAAATCGGTTTTGAAAATCTTTAGGCTATTAAGCATGTATTTATTCCGAGCAAATGTGTATCAAGACATCAATCACGAGATGAAGATAAGAGAGCCGGGGCCATCTTGGATTGCATAATGCCGTTTGGCTCGCAAAGGTCCGCCGTTTCACATCACATACTCGCTCATAAATTATCGGGACCGATCGTATTGCTAAATAGTCGAATGAACAACGAACGTACTAGCGATATCAGATCTGAGGTGAAGGTGGCCTATCTGCCAGGCTGGATCTGATTTCACCCTCCCCCCCCATCAAAGGGGGTAAGACAATACGTATGCGGCCTATAAATATAAAAAAAATAAATCCTTCACTTGATCTAGACACTACATTAAATTAATTAATTAATGTTAAAAAATTTTATTTTCATTTTTCAAAGTTTTTCCTTTCTCTTACCTATATGTGAATATGTAATATATATAGAGAGAGAAAGTATTGAATTCATGTCAAAAATTCGATGTCGAGATTTTGATGGATATACACGTTTTGAGATCCCCTGAATCGAAAAAAGTGGTTTTCGCGTTATGGTCTGTCTGAGTGTCTGTGAACAAAATATCTCAAGAACCAAAAGAGCTAGGAGGTTGAAATTTTATATTAAAGTTAGATACCCCGCTGGCACGTGACAGGAAGCTTTTGAACAAAATCGGCAAAAAAGTACTAGCACTTTACTGATGTACTTTTTCAGTTTTTTTTTGATTTTCTCAAAATTCGCTCTAACGTTTTTGATTAAAATTCAAAAATAAATTATTTTTTAGATGCTCTTTCATATATATTCTCATTTTGCTCTCAAAATTGGATCTCTATACTTTCGCGGCATGCGGACTTCTTTTATCCTTTATATTTTGATTGAGTCCGCCTGCAGTGAAAGCGTAGAGGTCCTGGTTCGAGTCCAGGGGGTGCAATGCAATTTTGCCTAATCATAAACACAAACTCATCTCAAAAATTTTATATCTTAAAATAATTTTATTGGGAACCCACACAGTTGATAAAATGTAAATTAACTAGCTTAATGTTCCCTATGTAAATGCTATAACATACTCAAAGAAGGTTATCTTTTGCGTTCGGATCGCTAAAAAAAATTATAAAATTTTATTTTTTTTCTGACTAAACTGTTCGTTTTTCCACTTTCTCTTATTTTTTTCTTATATAAGACTATCTAATCGTCATCCTTTAAAATTCATAGTCTCTTGTCTTTATTTAAATTTTTTTCTTTGCCGATGGAGGAATGGTGTTCATTTTATTAGAGATTATTATGAGATTGATATGAATAATTTTTAGAAGAGAAATACTTTCAATATTACGTGCTGGCAGAAAATTTGTTACCATGGGCGTAAATACGAAATTTGGGACATGGGACCAGCCATCCTCCGGGGGGCCTGGACGGCCCGATATTGACTCAATTTTTCTTGGGTCGGGGAGCTTTCTGTGTGGGGGGGGGGACTCTCTAGTTACCCCATGTTTGTAACATCTCGGTCTCTTCTGAATTTATTGTCAGTTTGTCGTCGATTCGATTTGCAATTTAGTTGTTTATCAATTATGTTAATTTCTTTGCTTCCAAATTTATATTTTAGACTACTTCACGCTTCTTTTAAACATTTATCTTTATTTCTATGAATTATCATTTTTTTGTTTAGATAATAGTTTTTCAATTAATATTTAAAATCTTTAAATAAATTGATGGATTAAGTGCAGTAAGCGAAGATCCTTTTTCGGTTGCAACCGAGTCAATGCTTTTCTTTGCCTCGTGCCCGCTGGTAATTAATACCTCCTGGAGCGGGGATTATTGTTTGATTATAAGAACTTTACGTGCCTGTCATATATGATTAAGACAAGTTTCCATCTACGTGGAGGCTGAGGAAGAGCCGCGCGCGAGGAGAAATTGACGACGACGAGACACTCAAGTAAAAATAAATAATAATAAAAAAAAAAGAAGTCGTCCCCGTGGCCGGGAATCCCCCCGAGGGATGCAGGTCCTGATGGATGGATGACTGCAACGCAAGATCGGCGCCATCGCAGATTTATTAATATTATTTAGAGAGGCGAGCGAACTCGTCCTGTAAAACGACACTCGTATCTTCTATTTATTAATTTATTCAATGCAACTGTTTTATTGACGTCAATGCAAGAAAGGAAAAAATTATAATGAGTACTTAGTAGATGGGGTTCAATATTAGGATTAGTTCTATGGGCAAGTGAAGTTGAAGCTCACCTTTTTTTACAAGCTATAATATTACTTCTTGAAAATTAAACAAAAAAATATTTAACTATTTGACTCGTTTATTTTAATTTGATTATTTTTTATTTATTTTTCTCTCACCTGAAGGAGGAATCAGGTATTACCATAGGGTGCAGCTGCCCCTTCAAATTTGAAATAATAATAAAAAACAAAAATATATAAATATATTTTTACCTTAAAAAAAAAAAAAAAAAAAAACAGTTTGTTCCCACTCACACTCACACACACATACACACAGTCTTTTCTGCAACTTAGGCCATTTAAGACTTTGACAATAACCCTTGATTACTTAATGCAAAATATATTTGGGCATTCTTATTTAGACTTTTGGTATCCAAAAAATCCTCGGATTGAATGGGATCCGAACCCGCGACCCTTGATATAGAAGGACGCCACTACATTTTTACTTAATTGTTAATATATTATTATTAATTTCTTAAAATAGATTTTGTATTAATAAATGATATTCTTTCTTTTGTTATGGTGTACTTGTGCATGGCAACCATGGACTCCCCTGTTCCATGATAAAGGTTTAACTCAAAAGTTGCCCCCTCGCCCCTTCCGTTTTGAGCTGGATACGCCCACGGGCACTACTCTCATTTACTTTATTTTTTTCTTAATATACACTCAACAACAAAATAAAACGGTACATTTAAAAAATAATTTTATTTTTGAATACTTTGATACCTATATTAAGTTGAATATTATTATGGATATTTTAAAGTACTTTTTGAGAAGATATATTTTCTCCTTACTTCTCCAAATATTCTCCCAGAACGATATCCACAGAGCCAATGGTCTCTACAAATAAAATTTTCTCTATGATGAAATTCAAAGAGGTGCTGTACAGTAGGGGTGGCGGGTTTTTTGGGGGGGGGGGGGAATTTTTCCCCCCCCCCCCCCCAAAAAATTATAGAGAGGAGTTTTTTTTTTATAATATTATAATTATAAAAAAAAAAAAAAAAAAAAAAATATTTTTTTTTTTTAAATAAAAAATAATTATAAAAAAAAAAAAAAAATATAGATATTTTTTTTATTTTTTTTTTTTATTTAAATAATTAAAAAAAAAAAAAAAAGGGAAGGGGATTTGGGGGGGCGGGCCCCCCCCCCCCCCCCCCCCCCGGTGCTGTATTATTTTCATCCGCAACAATATTTTCACACCTCCTTCTCCTCGTTGCTCTGAGGTTAATGATAGTCTCATTGTCAATATTGCGAAAGCCAAGAGGGCATCATACCGTATCACATATAAAATAAAATTTAAACAATTTTTTTGGGGTGAAAAATATAAAATAAATATATTTTGTAAAAGTTTGATGAATCTCGCTAGTCGGAAAAATGTTCAAGGGGCCACGGGTTGACCACCTCTGATTTAAACCATTTAGATACTAAACTAAATGGTATAAATAAATCGTTAATAATTATTAATTACTCATAATGCATCATTAATAGTAATTCAACTCTCAATATTTTCACTTATGAAATTTTCATTTCAACCATTTAGATGAGACGGGATGCCCCACGACCCCTAGGACAAGAGAAAAGAACTCTACCACTGAGGGCTAAGAAGATTATATTCAGAACTCTTCTTTCTGTCTCTCAATCTAAACTTGAATTTAGAGATTTGACTTCTTAAAGCATAAAATATTTCGCTTAAAAAAAAATAAATGATTTATATAGCGAGAGATGCATGTGATCCAAAATCAGATATAAATATTTATCGACTCCCAAGAAGTCCTTTGTTTGTTTTGATCAGAGTGTGTTAAGAATTCAGACCTGTTGCCGTCCCGGGCGAATTTGCATGCGGTTCGCTCTCCAGAGAGAGAGAGGGGATTGATGGATGTTGGGGGCCCCGTATCCGGGGATGAGCCCCCCTGGATGGCCCAAGAGGCCCCCCTGAACAAATAAATCGCCGGATGGAACGGAAACGGCCCGGGAGTTCCGTCCAGAATACGAACGGCATGATTAAACGAGTCGACGAGTGTGTCAAGAACTCACCAAGCCAATACATCCGAAACTCATACGAACCAACGAACAATACATGGCATAGGAGACATGACGGTGAGTCACGATGCCGAGGAAATCTGAACTCGACAGGTGTTAGAGGTAAAAGAACTACGTCCTGCGTCAGATGCTCTGCATTTCTTAACGACTTCAATTGTAAAAATATTAATTTTTGTTGATGGTATACGCTCTTATGTCATTTTTGCCATTGGGGAGAGCTCTTGAGCCATAGGCGTACCCACGAAGGGGAATGGGGTTTGGGGTTCAAACCCCCCCCCCCCCCCCATGGGACCCAAGCCATGACTAGATACTGTATTTAACCTCTATAATAATTATATTGCTAGCTAAAACAAATCTAGCTAAAAAAAAACCGTGGGCGGTCGGGCCGGCCTGTTCCTTCCTGGTCGCTAAACACACATGCATTTAGGACGGTTAGGTCCGCCGACCCCGCACCGCTGCGGAGAATTTGATGGATATACACGTTTTGAGGTCCAAAAAAGTGGTTTTCGCGACATGGTCTGTCTGTGAACAAAATATCTCAAGAACGAAAAGAGCTAGGAGGTTGAAATTTTATATTTAAATTAGGCACCCCCTGGGACGAAGCTTTTGAAAAAAATCGACTAAAGTGTCCTAGTACTTTACTGATGCACTTTTTCAGTTTTTTTCGATTTTCTCAAAATTCGTTCGAACCATTTTGATTAAAATTCATAAATCATTATTTTTTAGATGCTCTTTAAAATGTATATTCTCATTTTGCCATTGAAATCTTCTTAAGATCACTTTACTCTTGTACTTCATAGACAAGATTGGAGAAATGGTTTCGACACAAAAAATCTGGTGACAAGCACAGAATACAACTTCCGATTACCGAAGGTAAGAGAAAGTTGTGTGCTTTGCGACCAGTCACACCAGATTTTGTTATTAAGACAACAAATCTCCTATTCTTTCGTATGAAGTACAAGAGTAAAGTGTGCCTCAAACAATTGTAAAAGCAAAATGAGAATATACATTTTAAAGAGCATCTAAAAAATAATGATTTATGAATTTTAATCAAAATGGTTGGAACGAATTTTAAAATAATCTAAAAAACTTAAAAAGTACATCAGGAAAGTACTAGGGCTAGTACTCTTTGGCCAATTTTATTTAAAAGCTTATTTTTCCGCGCTACTAACTAACTTAAATATAAAATTTCATTGTCGTAGCTCATTTCCTTCATTCTTTATTTTTATCCCAAATAGACAGACCATTTTGCGGGACCATCAAAATTTCAAATTGACATTCATCCAATACTTTATCTCTATGCATTAAGTCCATTCTATTATTCGAACTTGAAGCCACCCTAGGCTTGACTTATGATACATTTTTCTTCTTCTTGATAAAACAATAATAATCGGTTTAAAACTGTAATAAAATTTAATTTAATATATTATTTAAGGCCTATTTAGTAAAAGTTATTAAATAGAAGTCTCGCCTCATTTCATTTTTTTTCTCACCATCAATCTATTTAATATTATTTCTCATTTTAAGAGCAAGAGATTATTTATTTCACGATTTAATTAACTTTATTATAGTTGATTAGTGTGATACTATAATTTCTTTAGAAGGGTTTATCATCATTTTATCTGCCTTGATTAATCGCGTAATTCAGTCGCCTTAAAGATAATTACAGATCATTTCAGATCAGATATCAAAGCTTGATCGTTTGCTCAGATTTTATCTGCTATTAAAATAATGGATCATCCCAATCAAATCAAATTTGATTTGAAGTTAATAAAATCCTAATTGAATTATAATAATATTTAATTAGCGCACGGGATTTATAATTAAACAAAGTGTTATATACTCATGCTAAATGATGGGTGTACATATTTTTAAATAATAAATAAATTACATGGTATTATTACAAAAAGAAATCGAACTTGAAATGTGACAGAATTTTTTTAAAACTATTATCAAGTCATTCAAAAAGCTGACACATAGAATTGCTAGAAGCAAAAATATAACGTCACATACAGTATAACGTCCGTCCTTTATGTGAACACACCATAAATTAATCGATCTGTCATATAGGTTAGTTTGAATAGGCGTGAAATGGAAACTTGAAAAATATTTATTTAAAAAAAAAAAATGATAATCCACGTAACTCATTCACCCTATCAAATTTCCTTCCCGATTAATCCTTTTTTCTCGAGTAAAAATTATTAAAAATGATCGTGGGATCCACAAGCCTGCAGCTTGTGAACCTTTAGGAACACACAGGGATCCACACGCCCCGCACCAGGGACACACAGAGATCCATACGCCCGCACCAGGGACACACAATCCACACGCCCGCACCAGGGACACATAGGGACCCACACGCCCGCACCAGGACAAGGGAACCACACGCACCAGCAGAGATCCACACGGCCCGCACCAGGGACACACATTTTTCTTCTGGTCACTTTCGATCTACTGTGTGTGTCCCTGATGAGGGCGTGTGGATCTCTGTGGGCCCTTAAAGGTTCACTATGCAGACTAGCTACGGGCGTGTGGATCCCTCGATCATTTTTAATCATTTTTACTAAATAACGATTCAAGTTTTCAATTATTTTAAAACAAACATATCGTTTTGGAATCTATGATTAAGCGGAGATCATGGGCGTAGCCAGAGAGAGGCAGGGGGGCCAATGCCACCCTCCCTGGCTTGTCCTGAAAATTTTTTATCTTTTAAAAACAAATATATACTTTTCCAATTGGAATTTTTTTTTTAAATGAGCTTATATAAGGAAAATAATTAATTATAATTATAATTAATAAATAATTAATAATCTATGTTTATTTTAATTGCAAACCCCCTCTCGTCCTAACGAATGGTTGACCCCCCCCCCCTAACAAGAGGTCTGGCTACGCCCATGGCGGAGATTATAATCAATCTTGTCTAGATTTAGAAAAATTTGGAATTTAAGGTTTATTCACATGAAGGAAATTTATCACACTTGGGATTCGAACCCGAATTTTTTTTATCTAAAGTCTTTACTCCTCCTATGGTAATAAATAAATAGATAAAATAATAAAAACGAACATAGATAAATAAAAAAAAAGCATAAAAGGAATTTAAATGAATATAATAAAATTAAAAATACTTTTTTTTCTATCTACACCGGGGAAAGTTAATTTAAATTTTTCTACAATAAAATTGCTTTTATTTGATTCGTTTTTGAAATATCAATTTTATTCTTTTTTTTAAGATAGGGAGGGAAAATGATCACTCTTTAAATTATTAAGCTTATAGTTATTACTGTAATTATTTTTATTATATTAATAAAAAATAATACCATAACACCTTTGACTATGTACTTTATTAATGCGAGAAGTTAACAGGTTTTTAATTTATATAATTATATAATTTAAATCATATAAGCTACGCTGAAGGATATAAAAATACTTAAACTCTCTTTTAATTACCGTAATAATATTTTTTAATTAAGTATATTTTGATCATTTAAGTTAAAGGCTGCGTTGTTAATAAAATTAGTGAATAAAAAAAAAAATCATTAAGCAAGCCGAAACATTTAAAATCAAATCAATCTGAGGATGTGCATTCGCCTGGTCCATTATGGCTTTGAAAGTGAGCCAAATCTAAATGGTAAACACATGGAATTATAACTTGTTTATGTTTCTCCTTTCACGCGATGGCGGCGGCGGTCGGGGATGAGGCTTTTCACTCAGTGTTTCATTAGTTTTATGTTTATAATCTAATTACTAGAGGGCTTTGATTGGCGGGTATAACCCGCGGCTGCTAATGGCTCAGGAACAGGCCTGCGGAGTCCCTGTCTGGGAATCGCCGGATTATCATTAGCCCGATAAAAAGTGTGTAATCAGAGCTAATTGAGCCGGCGGCCCTGGACCAGGCCAGCCTCGTTCCCGTTACGCCCCTCCGATGTGATCTGATCTGTACCACGCTAACTCTTCTTTAACTCCCTCTGAGTACTCTAAAAAGAAAAAAAATACATCATGCGATTAATTTTATGCAGAATTTTATAGCTGTTACTTAGTAACAACTTGCATTACCCCTCATCAAGTCAAGGATTTTATAATTTACTCCTGAGAAGGAATAATGATAATAATAAATATAATAAAATATTTTATTTCAGATAGGGAAGATTGCAGTCAAGTGTTCCCTACCTCATATAAATAAATTTATTTTAGTTTAAGTCAAGAAAAAAGTTAAATAAATATCAAGGAGTAATTGCTGAATGTATAATTAATAATAATGAAGAGAAATAAGGCAGCAGAAGAAAATAAAGAAAAAAATATTATTTTTCTGCTTTATTTAACAGGCATCTGTTTTGATAGAGGGAAGATGCCACACATGCTTATCTCCTTAGTGCTACAGTAATATGGCCGCTTCAACTTGCATCATATGTCTAACATAATGCATAACTCACTTATATTCTTAATATCATATTTAAAATAACGAGTGCGTTTATAAACCTTAAATATGAGGAACGGAATATTATAATGTTGAACTCATCACGTTAAATTCTCAAGAGATCCAAAAAAACGCCGAATAAAGATGATTAATTCAGATAAATTCGCAAGCGACACCGAAAGTCGGACCAGACTCTTCAAACAAGTGGCTCAGTATTTCCATATATCGACGCATAAAAGTACTATCGTCAAACTTGCGTCTTCCCCCAACTTGCATCTTCCCCTCAATTACCTTATACCAAATTTCATGGTCCCCTTTGGAACTTTTTACGCATTTAAAAATTTTTTTGCCCTCGGGGCTTGGTGTAGAGATTAGCGTGCTAACCTCGTATACCAAAAGTCGCGGAGTTCGGACCCCAGGCAGTCCGATGATTTTATTTACGCCATTTGGATACCAAAATGGCCGAAAATACAGTGTGAATGTGTGTGTGAGTGTGAATGAGAAAAAAGTGTGAGTGTTTTTTATAAAAAAAAATTTCCAATTATGAAATTTTGTATTTATTTAGGATTCTATATTGTGTATAAAATGTCCAAATATGAGATTAAAATTTTGAAAAATAACCATAGTTTATTTCTATCAGTCAACATTTAAAATGCAAGTTTGATTTGAAACTAAGGTGCTATGGGAAACTAAATATATCTCGACACAAAAAATCTGGTGTGACCAGCACGGTGCACAAATTTCTCTTACCGAAGATTACCAGATTTTTTATAATGTTAGTTTTATTACGTACATAATTCGTTCAAAGTTGATCTTCGCTACTCCTTAACTTTGTCTTATCTTTGTGATGTACGTAGGTTCTTGTGTTTTTTCTTGTGAGATGTTCTTTATCAGAACATATGTTGTTGTCCTCACTTGCGTTAGTGTTCGATTTATTCTCACCTCAGGCTTCTATATCTAGCCAATATAATGATGATGAATTAAAACAAATCTTATTGACTTTTTTGATTATCACTATTGATTAAAATTTTCTACAAAAAGTAGTCTACAACATCTATTTTTATCAATGAAATAATAAATCAGGAAAAAGTTTCAGATAAATATTATAGAAGATACTAAAATATATTACATAAAACTTGTTAAGAATCTTGTAAAATCCCAGAATAAATTATTAAATCGCGAACAAATATACGAAATTAGTTTGAAACTGATTCACTCGTTGAGAAAATCCAAATGCAAATTCTAAGCACCAATTGAGGTGATATAGATCTCGAATAGAATTTATAAATTTCAAAAATTTTAACTCAAACGAACAGGAAAGTGAAGACAGCCAGATTAGAGTAAAAAAAATTCTATTTTGTTGACCTTTCTGCAACGCATCATTCCCATCTTCAGAACTTAAGATCATTGAAAATTTGTTTGATATTATATAAGAAAAGTGGGATGGAAAAGAACAAGTACAGGTGCAGCAAATGAAGAGAGCCTTTGGATGCTAAATGCCGAAAAAGGAGACGTTTCGGACAAAATTTATTTGTCCATCTTCAGTCCTCGTTGGATGGACAAATAAATTTTGTCCGAAACTCTCCTTTTGGCTCTTAGCCATTTGCTCAAGCTTTTTCCATCCCAACAACAGCAACTTCTCTTCGAATTTTATATAAGAAAAATACAATTAAACTTTACCACTATTTTTTTCTTTTTTACTTTCTCTTACCTATGTATATGTAATATATATAGAGAGAAAGTATTGGTTCATGTCAAAAATTCGATGTCGAGATTTTGATGGATCTTCACGTTTGAGGTCCCCTGAATCCAAAAAAGTGGTTTTCGCGACATGGTCTGTCGTGTGTGTGTGTGTGTGTGTGTGTCTGTCTGTCTGTCTGTGTGTGTCTGTGAACAAAATATCTCTCAAGAACGAAAAGAACTCAAGTTGAAATTTTATATTTAAGTTAGGCACCCCCATGGGACGTGACACGAAGCTTTTGAACAAAATCGACCAAAAAGTACTAGTACTTTACTGATGCACTTTTTCAGTTTTTTTCGATTTTCTCAAAATTTTGCTCCAACGATTTTTTGTTAAAATTCATATATCAGCTATTTTTTAGATGCCTTTAAAATGTATGTTCTCATTTTGTGATTGAAATCTTCTGAAGACCACTACTCTTGTACTCCATAGAAAAGATAGGAGAAATGGTTGCCATGGTATCAAAATATAAACATTTTGCCATACTTATAAATTTTACATCTTGAATTCAATTGTGACCCTACTGCCGGAAACTAAATACATGTCGACACAAAAATCTGGTGGTGACAAGCACAGTACACAACTTTCGATTACCGGAAGGTAAGAGAAAGTTATGTGCTGTGCGCCAGTCACACCAGATTTTTTAAATAAACAAAAGACTTATTATAAATTGTTAATACTTATTACATATAGCCTATATACAAGCCCGTGCACAATACTCAAAAACCAGAATTTGAAATTCGAAATACTTAGAACTCGGGTATTTGATAGGTACAAAAACACCTTTATTTTGATGTTTTTAAAATACAAAATACGTAGGCCAACTTGTTAGATTAAAAATACAAAATTAACAATTTATTGTAAATCTTTTGTTTTTTTTTAATAAAAACGAAAATACTGGTACTGGTAAAGATTTATTGTATTTTATAGGAATTATAAAATTATACACTAGGTTATTTGTTTCAATTTATTTTATTGACTTAATACGTATTTCGACTAGGTCTGTCATCTTCAGAAGTTTGAAATACGTATTAAGTCAATAAAATAAATTAAAACAAATAACCTAGTGTATAATTTTATATTTCCTATATGACTATGTTTCAACTAGTGCCAACGGTCGCCAGTATCAATTTAATAATTGTATTTTGCTTATCTAATATCAAATAAATATAATTCAAAGAATTCACGGTTGGCAGTAGTTGAAACATTCTTAAATTTACTTAAATTCTAATTTAATTATAGATAAATAAATAACACTAGGTTAAGTTTCAAAAGGTTTTTCTTTTTAGCTTATGTGAATTTCGACGTTAATACATTATATTGAGTTAGTTTGTGTCAGAGCTCTGAAGATAATGTAGGTCTATTAACGTAGAAATGCGCATAAGCTAACAAAAGAAAAACCTCTTGAAACTTAACCTAGTGTTAGTTATTTATCTATAATTAAATTAGAATTTAAGAATGTTTCAACTAGTGCCAACGGTGAATTCTTTGTATTATATTTATTTGATATTATTATTATTATTTGAAATTCCTATCGGGATTCCCGTTTATATACCCGAGGTGCTTTCGTGTAATGAAGATGGGAATGATGCGTTTCTGAAACGTCGACGAAATCCAATTAAATTTATAAACAATACTCTCCCTTTCTTGCGTCTCTGAATTATCACTCAATCATCGAATTTTTAAACAAAATTTTAACGCCGAATATGAAATGACGTAAATTCAATCCACTATAACATTAATTATCCGAGATAATAAATTATTTTAATTTAGAATAAAATATTCATAAATCAACTGCTATCTTCGATTAGGCCGTTTAACATAAAGCCTTTGGCAATTTCTAACGAGTTGGAAAAAATGAGATGTCATAGCCTTCAAAATGGTGAGGGTTAATTATTTCAGAAGATATTTGAACAATTTCAGGAGAAGGAGGAGAAGATTTTGGTATCTTATTAAGTTGTCTTTGTTAAATTCATTATTTATTATTTTGTTTATTTAATATTATGTTGGGTAAGATAATTCGTTATCTGCTGGCAATTTGATCTTTCTAGCCTTATGGCATCACTCCCGGAGGTCTAGTCTAGAATTTATTTTGACAAACTATTAATCACGATATATAAGAAGATGAATAGAATATATATATATATAAATAAAATCCTTGTTTTTGTGTTATTCAAGGATTTCGCACGCATTTTTTGATGTAAACAAGGAATTAATCACGGGATTCAATGAATCAGCTGATTTTTTTTGATGTAGTCGTCAATCATTGAACTAAAAATCCAAGTTTGCAGGTGCTGCAGGTGCCGTGAGGGCGGATAGCATCCGGTCAATTAACCGACGCTTGATTATTTGGACCGAAACCTCCTTTTGGTGCACACCCACTTAGATAAAAAAAAAGGGTCCTATCATATTCGAATAAACTTGAAAAAAAAAAAAAATTCAATTATGCTTAGCAATAGAAAATAATGAATTGCATCGATAAAATAAAAAAAAAAAATAATAATAATAATTGTTATAATAAATTTTTTTTCTATGAAACAAGTCATTAATAATAAATATTTTTTTTGCAATTATTTTTTCTTTAATAAGCCATTTGTTTTAGCCTTAAGGGCCGGCGCAAATTTCCCCCTCAAGATATTTTTTTTTTCCCCCCAAAAAAAAAAAAAAATTTTAATTTTCCCCCCTTTCAACTTTTTCCCCTTTTTTTTAAAAAATTTTTTCTGTTGCCCGCCCCCTGTACATTTTTTATAAAAAAAATTTTTTTTTTTTTTTAAAATAAAATTTTTCCGGCCCCCCGATTTTTAAATTTTTTCCGGTGTCCCCCCCGTAATTTTTTTTTTTTTTGTGGGGGTATAATTTTTTTATTTTTTTTTTTTTTCCCTCTTTTTCCCCTTTCCCCCGGGGGGCGCCCTGTTCCTTGGTGCGTGGGGGCCCCCGCCTACGTATAAGAGATACTTTTTTTAAATTATGAAATGCAAGTGGTCAAGTTAACTACGGTGGCCTACTATGTGAAACTAAATATATCTCGACACAAAAATTTGGTGCGACCAGTCACACCAAATTTTATTATTATTTTAATGTAGAAAGCAGTCGCTTGATTGTCTTTTCTCCATAACCTTAATACTGATATATATTATAGTTTTCCTAATATTCGCCATAATTTGAAAAAAATAAATTGACATTGCACCAAAAAATTGTTTGTAATCAGAACCCACTGGTCTCAATTTCACACTTTATGAAAACCAATTAAGAAACGCCCAATTGGCTGTCCGCCTACACGTTAGACTAACGATTTCAGGAAGTTTGCTAGAGAAGAAAGACTTCATTGAAGTTTATTTTTTTTTTAACGGAGGTTGTAACATTTTTATATTACTCTTTCGGGAAATGGAAATGTTGAATTTTAAATAATCATAATCATATAAATAAATGTAAAAAAAAAATTAAAATTCATGGATAGTAGGATATTTTAAAAAATCTGATATTAAAAATTTTTATTATTTTTTTATCGCCTTTTCAAGCATAAATTAAATTTATTACATTGTTTTCATGAGAAGCAAATCTTCGGAAAAAAAATAAAACTGAAATTGATTGTATTTAATTATTCATTTGTAATCCTGCTTTGGCCCCCGGGTTGGGCGTGGTGGGTGCGCGCCCCCCCTTCCCAAACCTCGGGGGTTGGGCCGGGGGGCGGAGTTTTTTTTTTTTTTTTTGGGGTTAAAAAAAAAATAAGGGGGGAAAAAAAAAAATCCTGCGTTTGTAATTTGTAATCAGCACTGGCCAAGACTGGAAGACTCAATCTTAACCAGTGATGATGTTTCGGGTCCTTTTGACACAAAATAAAAATACAGCTCATGCTCCTACTGCAATTCTCATATACCATCTTATCATATAACATCTAATGGTATATGCAAATTTATTCATTTATTTTTGAACCGAAATGCATCAATCTAAGCAACTTTACCAGTTTATCGTCCTGAAGATGGAATCGATTCGATCCCGAAACGTCGACGATAATTAAAGTTTTTTGAATTTTCTCCCTTAGGCTACAAAAATTTTTTTAGGGGGTATGTCCAGGGCTGGAACTAGGAGATTTTTTAGGCAAAATTTAATTTGCCGCCCCCTCCTTAAAATTTTCTATACAAAATTCATATCATTTTACCTTTTTTTTAGTAAATCTTTCTTTAATTGCCGCCCCCTGATATCGCGCGGGGCAAACCCCCCCCCCTAGATCCGGCCCTGGGTATGTCGTGCATTTGCTCGGCAAAAATATGATCGTCCTAATCACCTCTAAAAATAAATTGATTCTACTCCACATATTCGTAATATTTGATTTTATTTTTAGCCATGAGTCGAAACAATATGCAATTTAAATAATCTTTTTCCTTTTCCTATTCATCCAGACAATGCCATATTTCAATGCGTAGTCCATTCCGCATAGGCGTTGTATAAATGGAACTGAATATTATAAACCTATAAACCATTTCTGATTTAATTTCGCCCGAAACCTTAAGGCGTGACCAGAGCAGATCGTTCCCGAGTATTTCAACGAAGAAACGGATCAGAAATTTATTATACGGGGCCGATTTGTTAATAAATTTGACAAAACTAACGGCGGGTTGTGTGGGAGTTCCGCTTGTAAAGCACCTCAATAAAATTAGATTGACAAATAGATATTGGTCCATTCACGGCTCTCGTTTTTTTGATATCAAATTTAATTTTCATTGTTAACACCACAATCGAGCAAAAACGTTAACGTGGTTGTTGTTGTTGTTGGTTTTTAACAAAATAAATAGGCGCCTATAACATTAAAACAAAAGCTTAAATAAATTTTTTTTTAATTGGATCTTTGATTTATAGTCTATATTTTATATTTTAATAATATAATACGCTTTCATAATTTATATTCTGTGCTTTTAATTTGTCAACAGGATTTGAAAATGATGTTTTTAAAAAATGACAAGACACCTTAAGCATAATTTATGTGTAAGGAATTTTGATTTTATTAGAGAGTTGAAATATAAAAATAATTTATATAAATTTAAAATGGAATATCCATCTGTCATTTTTACTTTTTTTTTCAAACTGGTATATTCTATTTCTTTAAGATTCAATAAAAATATTATAAATCAAAAAAAAAAAATAATAATCCGCCCTTAGAGAGAGAGACCTGTCTCCTCTCTTAAGAGACTTATCTGTTGATAAGACATAATTCATCATAGATCTTATTAATTTGAATTCTCAGAGAAAATTCCAAAGACTAATTTTTTTTTAAATTATTTTTACCCTTTCGGTAGGGGATTTGAAATTCTTACCTATTTTTTAAATACAAACATACAAAATCGACTAAAGTGTTCTAGTTCTTTACTGATGTAATCTTTTAGTTTTTTTCGATTTTCTCAAAATTTGCTCCATCAATTTTTATTAAAATTCAAAAATCACTTATTTTCTAAATGCTCTTTAAAATGTATTCAATAATAAATAAAATAAAAAATAATTTAAATTCCATTGAAAACTTCTGAAGAACACTTTACTTTGATTAGGAAAGAAGGAAAATGATTGCCATACAAATATTTTCCCATACTTATAAATTTTACATCTTGAAATTCGAATGTACCGTACTGTCGGAAACTAAATATCGACGCTCTCAGTAGAAAAGTATCTAACTCCACTTTTTTCGAAAATCATTTTTTTGTATTTTTTTGAAAAATATCATTCCCTATGCCCTGAACTGGGTAAGAGAGTAATTCAAATTTTTCAGTTCGAAAAGTTGCCAAAGTGTTTAACAGTGGCTCTAACAATGACAATGAAATGTTTTTTTGGCTCTCCTGAAAAATAAACAAAAATTGACTTAGGCACTTTGCTATCACCCCAGTTGCGGAGGGGGGGGGGGTTTTTTTTGGATATGGGGGGGCCCAATTAGAACGTCGATATATCTTGACACAAAAAATCTGGTGTGACAAGCACAGAACACAACTTTCGATTACCGAAAGTAAGAGAAAGTTATGTGCTGAGCGACCAGTCACACCAGATTTTTGTAGAACTTATAATTTAATAAATTAACGGAGAATTTCAGGCATACTCAGATAATACAATTTTTGTTTTCAAAAATTTATGTTACTTACTTTTATTAAATAATAATAATAATAATAATAAATATTATTATTATAATTATTATTACTCTCCCTCTCTTCAGTTATTATTATCAATATTAACACGTTGTGGTTACCCGGCGGAGTAACTTTCATAGGAATAAATAATACTGAGGTGGATTCCCGTTTCCTTCCTCAGGAGGAGGCATCTCAAATAGAGTATTATAGAAAATATAGAATATTTTGCCATGAAGTGAATTTGAATTATCTTCAACTCAGGATTATAAGCTTAACAGCTTTATCCCTTCAGCTAATCGCCTCTTTTTACTTTTTCTATATATTTCTATATATGAAATATATTTAGAGAAATAAAGTATTGTTATTATTACTTCCGGATGCTTAAATTCGTTTGTGGTTAGTTCCTGGGAGGTAGTCATCCAAAATGACCAACCCATTAATGAATTTTTTGAATAATTGTTAGAGAACATCTGTAGTTGTGATATCTTTTTTTAAACTATAGGCCTACCGTAGAATTCAATAGCAATTAATCGAATATAATAATGATAACTATAGTGAAACCGGACTAATAAAATGATTGCATTTATTTAATTAGAGTTTAATAAATCGCCCTTGTGAGGTATGTCTCTGCTAAATTGAAAAAATTCAAAATATGGTGTTTTAAAGAATGTCTTTTTTAAAAATTTATTCTAACAAGTATGTAATTTCCCTCCAAGTATAAAAAATTAAAAAACTTAATTATATACTTTACTTACTCTTTTTCTCGATTTTTTTAAACAAAAATGAAAAAAAATTGAAATCAAGATCAGTAGCATTCTTGCGATTCTTCAATCAGCGATGCGTAGCGAATCTGAAACTTGAATGCATTGCCATCATCTAGATGCTCGCATTTTCTTCTCTTTTGCTCCCACTCAAAAGGAATTATTATTATTTGTCTTTTGCTCTTTAATCAAGAGGCGAAACCCGTCAGGTTGCCCAAAAAACAAATATTTAAGACTCCGTCAGTTCTCACATCTCACTCTCTTAATTCCATTTATATATCTGGCTAAGATAAATGTGCCGGTATTAATTTCCATAGACCACACACGCGAGTGAGACAGACAGACAGACGACCTGGCCTGTTGGGCCGGAGGTAGGCAATACAAAACTGAACGCCCAGGTAATCTAGAGTATTCTCTAAAGGTGATGGAAATTGAAAAACGGATTATAATTTATTTTCTTGGACATTGTTATTAGTGGATATTTACGTATATATAATATAAATAAAAGAAATAATAAATCATTCGCCATGTAAATATCAGCAGTTGTAATTTGTATATGACTCCGCCCCCAATAGGCACACCCACCCACCTGCAAATTTCCACCGAATGAGACAGATTAATTGGCAGCAGTCGACGGTCACCCGGTGGGCGCCATTTTCTGTTATTTATTTAAATGAAATACTGTACTAACATGTTTATTAAAATAATGAAATGCCAACTGATTAAGTTCATTTGTCATGGAGTTGACTTTCATAGATTTAATTTCTTCTTGGGCGGGGAACAAGTACACTGAGCAACATGAAAAAATACTTTTATAATTAATTTTTTTATTTTATGGGGGTGGTCCAGTCCTTTTTAGAATTATAAAACAAATCTAATTTATAAAAATCGGACCGAAACGTTATACCGTTTTATAAATACATTTAAACCTTTTATTTATAAAATGTTTCAGTGTTTTTATAGAAATTAATAATAAAAAATCTGGTGTGACTGGTCGCACAGCACACAACTTTCTCTTACGAAATTTGTGTTCTTTGCTTGGCACACCAGATTTTTTTGTGTTGAAATATATTTATTAATAGTTTCCGCCGGTACTTTAGAATTCAAGATGTATAATTTATTAACATGGGAAAATATTTATATTTTGTTACCATGACAGTCATTTCTTCTATCCTTCCTTTGAAGCACAAAAGTGAAGTCTGCTTCAAACAATTTTCAGGGCAAAATGAAAATATATTACATTTGAAAGAGCATGTAAAAAATAATTGATTTTTGAATTTTAATCAAAATCGCTAAAGCGAATTTTGAGAAAATTAAAAAAAAATACTGAAAAAATCCATCAGTAAAGTATATACTAGTAGTACTCTATGGCCGATTTTGTTCAAAAGCTTCCTGTCAATTGCCAGCAGGGTGTCTAACTTAAATATAAAATTTCAACCTCCTAGCTCAATTCCTTCATGCTTTTAAATTGAACACAGACAGACACACACACACACACACACACACACACACAGAGACCATGTTGCAAAAACCACTTTTTTGGAGTGGGATTTCAAAACGTGTATATCCATCAAAATCTTGACATCGAATTTTTGACAAGAATCCAATACTTTCTCTCTATGTATATATGTAATATATATTTATATATTACATTACAGTGTTAATAATAAAAAATTCAAAATTTTTATTTAATCTATAAAATATAGTCTATATTTATAATAAAGGTTTCAATTTCTAAAATGATTTTTGGACTTGCTCACTTTGGCCTTTTAGCAATATTTACAATTAGTTGTTTTCTTTTTGATTTAATTAATTCAGAAAAATTAATTTATAATTATCTTTAATTGATAGGAGATCATTTATTAATGAAAAATAATTTTCCTTATTTTATTTTTAAAACATCTTATAAATTACATAAATTCCGGTCGGATTCAACTAAATTCAAATGTTAACCAATCAGAGCGCAGGTGATTGTTGAAGCGCCATTACTATTACGTCACAGAGAGGCGCTGGCAGCTCGGCTTGCCTGGCTGTCTGCTCCCTCAGTTAAGTGAAACAATTCAGTGATTATTTAACCTCAATCAATGCTCTCAATTAATTCCGTGCCTCTTCAAACTCTTAGGTACGATGTTATTTATATTTTATATGCTCTTCTATTATTGTTTTTCTATTAATGCTCCAATTGCATTAAAAATAATGGAAATCTATTTGTCTTAGATTGTTTTAACGATCGTATTGTCATTTCGCAAACACCCGGTTCTCGTATTAATAATTAATTATTATAAATTTTTGCTTCCCATCTGGAATACCTTCCGAAATATATATCTATTTAAATAATAAACTAATAAATACACCTAATCCAATATTTTTTTCTCTTCATAAAAGGCCATGTTACACCAGTGTCAGTTTTCATTGAGTCCACGTTTCACCATTCAAATTTTTTCATGACCTTCCCTAATCATAAGGCTTGTATTAATAATTAATTAATCTATATTTTTTTCTGGAGTTCATTCTGAAAGATGCAGTATGATTATCTCTAAGCAATAAACTAATACGGAGATGATCAAAATCTTTTCCCTTCTCTTAAAAGGCTATATTACACCAGAGTTAAAACTTTTTTTTTATTGTGATCACTAATCAATTTTTTTTTTTCCCAATCCAGTCTTTTCGTTTATATTCACTAATTGTATTATCGAATAATTTATTTAGGCTATATATATCCATGTACTGTAAAATATTTTTTTTTTTTTTAGATTCTTCAACATCAATTTTTGGGTTTCTTATTGTTCGAATGATCCCACTTCGAGATCTTCTCTTCAAGGCTTCTAGATCTTCAGGACAAATCCTATATTTGGCAAGTCGACTCAATTAATATTATTCTCAACCTATTATCTTGCGTACCCCCTAGAATAGGTGGAATAGTTTATTTTCATTAAACTGTTCTTATTATATCGTTTATTATCTTCTTCTGTCCTCGCCTTATTCACGCGATGCGGGGTCGGTAGGCCTCACTTTTTTCCTCCAACCCTATCATGTGTTTTTGTGACCGAGAAATATAGAACAGGCCGGCCCGTCGCACGGTCTGACGCCTGTTAAAAGAGAAAGGAAGAGACAAAGACATACAAAGAACAGGACTGCCTGTCCCAGCTCGGGTAGTTCGTGGTCGCCACCCACGTACCCTCAAGATGTGGGCCCCTGAGCGAATTATATCGTTTATTATAAAATTTTGTTTTGTATATTCCAAATAAATATTACAACTGAAGTACCGGTATGTAAATGTGTGATAGCTTAGATTTCGAGCTTAAGCATTCGTTTATTTTTTATATTAAGTAATTAATATTCCCTTATTATGTTAAATTAAAAATACATGACAAAAAGTTCTCTCTTGAACAAATTAATTAATTATCCTTGATGTAAATACCTTAGAAGGGAAATACGGAAAAAGGCTTCTTCGAAGAAATCTCTGCTCTTCTTTCAATGGTTAAATTCTTGATGAAATTGTATCTGTGTTGTTAATGATGACCATGAAACGCTTAGAGGAATAAAGACAAACAATCACCTGCACCTGCAGAGGCTTGGTTTCAATTGCTCACATGAATCCAAAATTGGAGCATTAACAGTTAAACAATTGCCCAAAAAGATATATTAATACTTCCTTTATAATTAATAGTCGTTAGGAGGAAATTATTGATTTATTATAAGAAATATTTAGTTCTTGATGGTCATTATTTTGTTAACTTAAAGAATAAATAATTAATATTTAATTGAAATGCAAATATATCTACATGGAAAGATTTTTTTTTAATAATAAAATTGTCAACTTCTCGTCTTCTTCCGAAAATTTTTACGAACGCCAAGAATATCACATTTTAAAACAATCGTCTTATTAGCATGACCTGTGACTCTGGGTAGGAATTCTTTTATTTCATTAATTGAAGATAGGATTTTCTTGTTATATAGGTGTTTGGACTTTCTTCAAAATTTCCATGCCAAAAAAGGCATCTGAGGCCATGTGGGCTTTTAATCAACTTAATAATATTTACTTGCTATATAATTAATAAATCTTCTTCTTCTTTATTCGCCTTAATTCCTCGGTGCGGGGTCGACGGTTCATTCATGGGTTTTTACGACCGGCAAGGAATAGACCCCCATAGCACTGCATAGCACCCATAGGACATTACAACGCCACACGGTGTTCTGCTATGCTCCAATGTTGCAGCATCGTCCCTTCGACGTCTTAATGTCCGATTTTTGGTTGCAGTGCTATGTGGGTAACAAGCACCCGTCGCACGGTCTGACACCTGTTGAAAATATAGAAGGAAAGAGACTGACATGCAAAGAACAGAAGTACTGCCAGTCCCAGCGTATAGTATATCCAGGATCCCAAAAGGTAATATTTATATCAAATTATTACTATTCAATTGATTTATCGGCGTACCTCGAGATCCTAAACCCAAAGCCCTTGACTTTCAAGTTATCAATACTTACACTATCTTCTCGGTTAGGGAGTTAGGGCAAAAAGTTGAAACCGATTAGTCAGAACTTTTTGAGCTTCTCTTTGTGACTGAAAAAAATTTTATTTTACTATTTCTTTTATTTGTTTAAATAATTTTTTAACTTCTTCATCTTGTTTACTTATTTGTCCCAATTGTCACTTATAACTTACGTCGTAATTAGCCTTTCTTTCCTCGTTCCTTGAATTTTCCGAAATTTTACTATTCATTGTATTTTTAGTCCAAATAAATGGTTTGATTCATCTTAAACTTTAACTTACTCCTCTCCGAAGGTGCCGTTTAGAACCACAAAAATGAATTTCTCAACAAATTTTGTACACTAATTTTGTTAAAATTAAAACATCCACTTGATGACTTGCTTAGTTTTTGAAATAAGGTGTTACTTTTCGAAATTCCAAATACGTATTTTATTTATCACCTGTTAAGTGTCTATAATCTTGGGATTATAAGGAGAAATCTAATTTCCAAAAGAATAAATAATTTTTCAATCTGGTCTCGTCAAAGGTGGAAGGCGGGAGGGGGAGGGGGGAGGGGGTGATTCGTTAATCGCCAATCGTCAAGCAAGTTTCCTTTCTTGAATTCAGCCTGCTTTTGCTTTCTTGCCGAGATTGGAGACAGGGTTTTCTCTAAAAAGCCAATAGGGGATCAGAAAAATAATTAACGCTAACGCGAATTAAATACACTCTCGAGGAGGAATTCTCGGACGATTACACAATAAGAAAAATAATTGTAGACACTAAAGAATTCACCCAAGTAAATGAATGTGTGCCTCGAAATCACGGCCGGTCAGTAACAAAACAGGTATTATAGAAACAAGTATAGAATTTATTATTATCTGATGTGGCCGTCAATATTTCTTAGTTCTCAACTAACTACTAATAATAAAATAATATAAAATTTCAACAGTTTGTTTTGTATGTTTTAGCCTTATATATATTTTCAATAAATTAATACAACGAAATCTTTAAAAAAATTGTGAGGGCTTATTTATTTACACCATTGATTTAAATAAATATTCATGTGATGCCGAACCCACTCCCCTTGATTTTTAGGTTATCAATATTGACATTTGTCACTATCTCTCAGCCACGAAAGAGGGGGGGGGGGGTTCATTATTAAAAAATATTTTTTCGATTATTTATATGAAATTTGTCGCTGTTTCGGTCTCTTCTCTTCTAATCTTTTTCAGATTTTACTTGTATCTAGAGAAATTTTAATTGACTTTTATTTTACTTAGTAAATGAAATCGTTTTGTGTCAGGTATTGTAATTTCATTCAGTACAGATTAAAAATCTTTTATTAGGATTTATATTCTTTCAGTGGGGACTAGCTTTTCCTGAGTTGAAAACAACCCGGACTCGAACTCACATTATTACAAAGAATTATTCAACTCTATTAGGGATGTCTCCTCTTTAGGAAGGAACCTTAACCCAACTTATCATATCCTCTGGAATATTACTTCTTGCACTAATAACAATCTGTCATTTGATTAAAGAAAGATATTTGTTTTTTCTCTTTACTGTCTTTTTCTATTTTTATAGTCTGATCTTTTTCGCAATTCCATAGAAATGAGCGAAGCATCTAGATTGGGGCTTGTTTCTTTGTTATATTGAGATTATAGAAGGGACATCTTTAGACCTCCATACTTTGAGAGTGACAAGTTGAATAATTATATCTTCGTTCGTTTATTATTATTATTATTATTATTATTTTTTTTTTTGAATATTAAAAATTCTGTGAGTACATGAATGGGGACCATGAGTTGCACGAGCTAAGTTAGAGATATATTCTCTCTTTATATAAGTCCTAATCAAGGCGTGGGGCGTCGAAAGACGCTCTCTCCTCCTTGGGCGCCATACAGAGGCATGCAATTAGACTCGATGTTTCTACCCTCACTGCATCCCTACAGTCACTAGATCATAGAAGAAGCGTGTCTTCATCTCTCTCTTCTATAGGTAGGCTACTATCATGGTCAATGCTCGGCCGAATTCAAATCAATTATTCCACCCAAAGCAACATATACACGGAACACGAGGGAGGCATCGTCCCAGCATCCCTATACTGTCCAACTCATGCCTAATAGAACTAGTCAATTCCAATCTTCCTTTGTCCCCATGACCTTCCACGATTGGAACAAGCTCCCTGCGTCTATCTTCCCCAAAACCTACAATCTTCAGACTTTCAAGTCTAATCTCAACAGGCATCTTCTCAGCTCCCGCAGTTGAGTTCCCCTTTTTCTCTTTTTTAAATATATTCTCCCTGGCTGCATATGACCACTGGTCATTATAGGTCTTCGGACCTATGCACCCATTCCAAAAAAAAAAGCATCAGGCACCTCTTTTTGGCAATCCGACTAATAAAGTTGAAGAATTTTAATATTTCTTGAATTATTCAAAATTATCTCAAAACAAATGGTCGTAAGAAAAGCTTTTAATATAAGAACACGTTATTAACTAACAAGCTGCTAAACGAAAGAACATCTGCCCCTCGTTTTATCATGAGAGAACCGAATAGCTTCGGGACTATTGTTTCTTTAAATGCTCCTAGGAGATAATGTTTGTTCCTTTACTCTCAATTAGCATAAATTAAGAACGATTGAGATAATTGACATTCGGGCTGTTTTACATAGGGAAGCGCATTTTCCTCTCATTATAAATGCATAGATTAAAATTGAATAAAAATGTGTTTATTGATTCATCTAAATAATTTTCGATTTTATTATTATACTGGAATATAACAAATCTAAAAATCTTTTTTTTTTTTTTGTTAGCGAGGTGAATATTTGAATCAATAGGTAGCAGGATAAATAAAAGGCCAAGTAGCTTGGTTTATTTCATTAGGGGTCGTCGACATATTACGTAACGCCTTTTTTGACGATTTTTTAGTCCCCCCCCCCTGTCACAGTTAGTCACATACAAACAAACGTACATTTTCCCTCGTGACTCAAATAATCATTCCATTTTTCCCTGTTGTGAAAATAATTCGGCCTTTTTCTTTTTTTTTTTTTAATTTTATAAATTCAACTTTGAATTGTTATGTCACACTTAGAGAACCTCCAGCCCTCCATGTCACAATTAGTAACGTTTTGGCCAGACCCCTACCCCCCTTAACGCGTTACGTAATATGTGGACGGCCCCTTATTATATTCGATCCCACAGCGACGTTTCGGTCGACTATCTTCATGGCTAGGGTTCGGCCAACAGAAAACCCTAGCCATGAAGATATTCGCAGAGTCGATCGAAACGTCGATGTGGGTAATGGAAATAATTGATAATATTAATGAAATAAACCAAGCTCCTTGGCCTTTTATTTATCATGCTACAAATTTTTTTATTTTTTATTCGTTTAAGGTCTTTTTCGGCATCGAAGGCCATTTAGACCGTTTTGATTAGTATCCAATTCAACTTAAATAATTTTTTTCGCCTGGGACAGGTTGCGAACCCGCGACCCTTGGCATAAGAAGCTAATGGGGGGGGGGGAGGGGCTCTACCTCTGAGCCATACCTCAAGGGACTCCCCATGAATAATCTTTTATTTCATCAGAGTCTAACCTCTGTTAAGGAATTATTTAATTTTATTTTTATTTGTAAAATTAAACAAATAAAATTCCACTTTACACTTTGTTTTTAGATAATCTTGATTGTAACATTTTCACACTTGGATTATTATTATTATTATTTTTTTTTTTTTCGATTTTTTTTACCACTTTGATGTCTCAGATTCCAATTAGTTAAGACAAGGATTTGATTTATCCTCCTCGCTCAGACCATATTAAAGATTTATAAGATTTTCAATCGAACCTGAAAAAGGAGTTTTAAGAGAGATCGAATTTGTAATTTCAAGATAGAATCAACTGAATTGTGAGTCTAGTTTTTTAGACAAATAAGACAATAAAAACGTCTGAACAGACAGCATGATTTCCATTTAATCTAGTTTATTTTTTAATATTTATTTATTATAATATTTAAGAGAATTATTAGCTCTTTTTCCATTGATTTATTAAAATATTCGCAGAGCCTCAGTGGTCATTGGGTTAGTGAGATTGTAAGATTAAAATTATTTCTTTGAATTTTCTTCAACAAAATCCTGTATAATCTTCTACAGTAGCAAGGAGGAATTTCAAAGCGGGCAAAATTTCCATAAACCCAAATTAAATTGGAATATTTTTTAATAATATTATGTCACTGCGGAAGGGAAATGTCTTTTAGGTTATATTTTTGTATTATTAATATGAGATTTTTGTTTATAGAACACGTTTTATTAAAAATATAAATACTGTATAACGTTTCGACTAATTATTCTGCACTAGTTTTCAAATACTGTGCACTTGCTCCAACTCGAGCGAACTAACCTTAAAGGGACATTGCGTGAAGTTAGTAACGAGTAATGCCTTCTTCTGGTGTTTAGCTACGTTATTATTATTATTGTTTGAAAACGATTCATATAAAAGCTATATAAAATTCAATTCAAATTTTAAAAGGAATTTTAATAGGAAAAATAGACTAAAGCGAAATAGCAGAGAGATTAATATTAATGATCCATAATACATAAAATTTGAAGAATTTTTCATTTATAAATCTAAATAAGGACATAGTCCTTCAATTTTTAAATGTATTCATTGAAAACGTCAAATTAATTCCTTCATGAATTTTACTTGCTATTAATTTTATCAAATAATAATAATAAATATTGTTATTTTATAATAGGTTTAAAATGGAATGCATTTTATTGACTAGTAAAAAGTAAAAAAAGATAGAGTATATTTAAATATAAACCATAAGAGATCTGGATGGGCGATCAAATAAGGCGAAGTGAATCATTTCTGTAAAAACCAAATCTTTGAATATTCGTACATATAGTATTTTATTTATTTTTTTTGTTTGGATGGAAATTCCTATAAAATTCCCGATTTGTAACCTCTGGCGTTCTCGTGCTCAAGGGCATCGCCGTCGGGTTTAATTCGCTAATCCGGCTTAATAACTTTAATAGTTCGAATCCACCGCGATTCTTTACTTTTCATTTCTTCATCTTTTAATAACAATAATAAATATTAATATTACAAAACACTCGGAAATTTTTTATTTAATCTTTAAGGAAATTCTAATCTTTTAGCAAAGCTTGAAATTTAGTGAATTAAAAACCTTCTTCTTCTTCTTCTTCTTCTTTCTTAGCCTTATTCCCGCAGTGCGGGGTCGGCTGAATGAATTTTTTTTTGCGATAGGAAGAAATAGAACAGACCGGTCCGTCACACGGTCTTTTTTTCTCAAAATTCGCTTTTGATTAAAATTCATAAATCAATTATTTTATGGATGTTCTTTAAAATGTATATTCTCATTTTGCGCTTGAAATCTTTTGAAGCATACTCTACTCTTGTAATTCATAGGAATACGACACTAAAAATCTGGTGGGAAAAGCACAGAACACAACTTTCAATTCCCGAAGGTAAGAGAAAGTTGTGTGCTGTGGGACCAGGCACACCAGATTTTTATTATAAGTAAATTGTGATTTTTTTTCATTATCAAAAATTTTGTAAAACCAGACCCTCCCATCTAAAATCCGCCACTGCTTCAAACTTAGCTGGTTTTTCTAAGTTTCTTTTTAATGTCTTTTTCGGCTTCTAAGGCCATTTCCCCATTTTTTTTTTAAACGATTGGTAGGTAATTCAATTGAAATAAATTTCTCACGCTTGGGATGGGAATCGAACCCGGGAGTCCAGGTACGAGAAGCAGATGTCTTCGTTCTAAGCCACGGTTTTCTTAGAGTTGCAATAAGGGCTGCTGTTAGTAAAAAATGTATACTATTCCAGCTAGTATTTTTTTTCTTCACTCCATCTCTTTTAATACAATGCGACAGCTTTACTTGTTAAATAAGAGGTGAATTTACAAGATACAAATTAAAAAACAATAAAACAAATTCCTACTCTCCCAATCAATCAACGAGAGAACAAAAAGATGTATCATCAATTCTTTTGAATAGAGTTGTCCCGTGAAGTGTGGTCAAAACTGTTAACAGGGCTGAATAAAGACGAATTTTTTTTGATGCCTGCATCCTTCTATTCAAGATCCACTTCGGCTATCTTGTTTCTAATATAAAATTCAGATTTTTTTTTTGTTTTTGAGTTGGAAAGCCCTTGTGTTGTTTCTTTTAGGAAACAAGACTAGGGCTCGATGTACACGCTTCTTAAACAAACGTGCTCAGATTCCGCTGACTAATCGAAGGCGGGGGCGTGCGAATGGACCAGAATGCCCTTCGGATTGAGAACAAGCAAACAAGACACGAGTGCATCATGACAGACAGCCAAAAACAATATTTGAATCATGCGAGTTGCTTGTACTTCCAACCACCCGTTGAATTTATCTTTGATTTAGAGAGAAAAAAATATATTTTGTTGTCCCGATAGATGGCCTTGACATAAACCAATTTGCTAAAATTAGCAATGATACACCTTTAAAGAAAGAAAATGTCCATGAAACAGACGGGCACGATAATATCGCAATTGCTGACAGACCGTGATCGATCTTAATCGGGCGTTATCGATCTTCCGTACACCTTCTCATGACGCGCCGAAGTCTTAAGGGCTCCATTTGTTTCCCTCGACTTTATCTGCATTCCTCAGGGCTGACAAATGAGGCGTGTCCACTTTCAGATTGCCCCCATCCATCCAATATGGACCAAACCGATATCCATTCATTTTTACTTTCTCTTACCTATATGTATATGTTAATATAAATATATATAGGCCTATATAGAGAGAGTATTCGATTCATGTCAAAAATTCGATGTCGAGATTTCCAAAAAAGTGGTTTTTGCGACATGGTCTGTCTGTCTGTGTGTCTGGATTCAATTTAAAGCATGAAGGAATTTAGCTAGGAGGTTGAAATTTTATATTTAAGTTAGACACCCCCCTATGGCGTGAAAATAAGCTTTTGAGCAAAATCGGCCAAAAAGTTTACTGATGCAGTTTTTCAGTTTTTTTATTCGCTCCAAAGATTTTGATTAAAATTCAAAAATCAATTAATTTTTTAGACTCTTTAAAATATATATTCTCATTTTGCCATTGAAATCTTCTGAAGACTACTTTACTCTTGTACTTCATAGGAAAGATAGGAGAAATGGTTGCCACGGTAACAAAATATAAATATTTTCCTATACTAATAAATTTTACATCTTGAATTCTAATATATCGGCGGAAACTAAATATATGTCGACACGAAAAATCTGGTGTGACAAGCACAGAACACAACTTTCGATTACCGAAGATATAAAGGAAAAGTAAAAACAAATTTATACTGTCGACGTTTCGAGCGCTCGTCGCCCTCTTCCTTGGGGCAGTATAAGTGTCAATTGTTACAGATGGTAGTAGCTAGATTGTCAGTTGACATTATTAAAACAATTTTATCAACATCAACAATTTATCTGTTGAATGAATTAATAATGATATTAATATACACATACACGGCCTCTATATACACGACCTCTGTATATACGGCGCAAACTAAATATATGTCGACACAAAAAATCTGGTGTGACAAGCACAGCACACAACTTTCGATTACCGAATATAAGAGAAAGTTGTGTGCTGTGCGACAGTCACACCAGATTTTTTAATTCAAACAATAAAGAAAATATTTTAAAACATTCTACTATAAACAGATTTTGTCACATGCCGCATTAAGAGAAGATTTTCCATTCCAGAGAATGAAAAAAAAAATAAATCAAACAGATGTGCTATTCATTTTTTTTAATTTTAAAACCTTGGAAATAAAAGGAAAAAAATGCGAAACGCAAATATAACGCCTTAGTGTAAAGTGTGCATGCAAATGGTTGGCTGAGATCTCTAAACGATTCTAAATTCCAATTGTTTCAGTAATTTTATTTCCTTTCTAAGCGAGATATCTAAATATTTAAATAAGACATAATTTACACTTCTTTCTTAAACCAGGAAAAAAATCTCATAAAATAATAGAATTAAAATTTTTTATTACATTAGTTTTAAATTGAAACGTCATTAGGGACACGTAAGCAGAGAGGATTTTCGATTTGCGTCTTGAATTTAGATTTAATTTTCTTTTCTAAGTCATATCCCTTGATTATGGGTGGCTTCGTAAACAAATTGCAACTTCAATCCCGTTTCAATAAAACAAAAAATCTTCCGGAATAAATATTTAGGAAAATAACAAAAGCAGTATTAACTTAATTACACCCCCTCTCCCACCCATCCATTCTTAATATGCTACTGAATATTATTATATCATAGTAAACTTTTAAAAATTAAAATAATTTTAATTGTTATTGACGATTGTGCACCACTTTCTTGATTGTTGATGTCATGTATTTTCAATCAAAAAGTTATATTGTTTTATTGATATTATTATACTACAAATGTACTATTTATTTATTTATTATTATTATGGACCTAAGACACTTTGAACTGCGACCATTAGTTGATCTTTTGTTCTATCCTTTGTTGTCCAATATTTGTCCTTAGAATAGACCCGTCCCTTTTACCAGGGCCAGTATATTCTTTGGAGAGGCTTCTGATATTTCCTCAGGTTTTATTTCAGCCCTTTCGAAAATTTGCCTTCTTTGACGGGTTAGTGCAATACACTCGCACATGATGTGTTTCGCCTTTTCCTTTGTCAAATTGCAGAGGCGACATATATCGTCATCAGCTCTGCCCATCTTCATTAGATGATATTTTAAAGTGTCCTGTCAGAAGACCACTTATCAGTCTTAGTTCATTTCTGTTTGGAGCGATAAGTCTCTTTACATTTTGTTGCGGATGTGTTATAAACTTCTTCGCTTGTCTTAAGCCTGGGTTATTTGCCCATAGCTTTTTGTTTTCGTCTTCCTTCCACCGTCCGATTTCCAGTCTTGGGTGCTTATGCGACAGCCCACAGGCTGGTTCGGGCCCTGTGAAAGGAGTACTTGCTCCCATCCTTGCTAGTTGGTCTGCTTCTTCATTGCCTTGTATTCCTGCATGTCCTGGCACCCATTTAAGGGTTACACTATTGTGTGTAGCCAGCTCCTTTACAGAATTTAGGGATTCCCAAGTCAGTCTCGATTTAAAGGCATATGATTTTAGCGCTTTTAAGGCTGCTTGGCTATCCGAGTGGATTTTTATTTTTGCTCCCCGAGGTCCTTTTTTAATGATCTCTTGAGCGTATGTATTTATGGCAAGAATTTCTGCCTGATAGATTGTTGCTGAGGTGCCAAGGGCTTTTACAAGGCTACATTTAGGGCCTTTTATTCCTATGCCCACTCACAAATGTACTATAGTTTCCCAAATGTTTTTTGGTCCATGATTAACGATAATTATTTTTTTGACCTGACGATGGTCCCTTGATTATTGAATTCTTAAGGATATTAGTTCGATATCTAACGTTCCAGAACCGGTGCATAAATATAATGAGAGAATGAAAGAAAAAAATTTTTATTAGATCAAATTTATTATTAAAATAATTAAAATTTTTAATTTCTTAAGCCAGTATTTTATAAAAAAAAATGAATGTTTTTATTTTATAGAATTCTTGTTTGCAACTTTGATCCAGGATATTACTTCGCCCGTCCTCTCTGTTAATTAATCTAAATACTTTTTACTTTTTATTTATACGTAATTACTCTGATCCAAATTAAATTAAAAAAAAAAAAATCGCCTTCCTTCATGTAAAATAATTATCCAAACATCTTTACTCGTACTTTTATTTATGTTAAGTGAACATTCTTCTTCCTTCACTCGATGACTTTCTGTTATTCATAAAATAAATTGAAAAAGTATGTTTTTCAAAGGAAATTGTTCATTTTTTTTTTTTTTTACTCCAGATTAGAATTTTATAATTCCTAATTTGTATAATTTATAATTCAATATTTTCAGCATGTTGATTGTCCCCCAGTAATCATAATTAGTATAATTTAGGGCATTTTAAATAAAATAAATTTTTTAAATATTTTATTTTTAGCCTAAAATAAATGGCAGGGTTGGGCAAAAGCGACCATTTTCATCCAGGATTTTGGATTGAAATCCACCAGACAGAAAGTATTTGATTGAAATCCAAATTCTCTCAAATGGTCTATGACGCGAAATAAATTATTTTCCAAAGGGATTTAGTTCCTGGATTCCTTAAAAAAAATTATTTAATAATTATGAACCAGAGCTGTTAAAAAAAAAAGTCTAATGAATTTCAGTAGGGGAAAAAATTTCGCCTCAACAACCTGAAGTTAAATTTATAAAATTTTATTAAAATAATTTCGAATATTATAAAAGGATAGGATCTAAAAATACTATTTAAATACGATTTAGGATCTGGATTTAAATCTATAATAGATTCAAATTTTTTTTTAATCTGATCTGATTGGGCATCGTTATCTTTCCAAATCTGCCTCGATGATTAAAAATGATCGAGGGAGCCACACGCCCGCGGCAGGTCTGCATAGTGAATCTTTAGGGACACACAGGGATACACACGCCTGCACCAGGGACACACATTTTTCTTCTAGTCACTTTCGATCTACTGTGTGTTTCCCTGGTGCGGGCGTGTGTGTCCCTGTGTTTCCCTGGTGGAACGTGTGTGTCCCTGGTGCGGGCTTGTATATCCCAGTGTGTCCCTGGTGTGGGCGTGTATATCCCTGTGTGCCCCTTGTGCGGGCGTGTATATCTCAGTGTGTCCCTGGTGCGGGCGTGTATATTCCAGTGTGTCCCTAAAGGTTCACTATGCAGACCTGCTGCGGGCGTGTGTATCCCTCCATCACTTTTAATCATTTTTACTCAGGGTGTTCCGCGATCCTTTTTTAGTAAATTTTGCACATCTTCTACTATAAACTAATAATACTAATACTAATTTGTTTCATCCATAATGATCTAAATAACAATAAAAAAAGAAATTTATTAATACAAATTTTATCCTTTCTGAAAGTGAATTGTAGTGTATTCATCTCCAAATACGGTATTCTCATGTTCGATTCCCACTTAAACATTTATTAATTCATTACACAAAAAGTACTTTTCATAAAGTTTACTTGTACTGAATAAATCTGTTTGTCTTAGATTCAAACTTGTTTTATATATTGTATCAAATTTTATTTGTAGTTGTCTGACGAAAGGGATAGATGAGGGGGAGGAAAAAAAAAAAAAAGAAAACGAAAGAAACACGAGTTGATTTTTTGGAGCCCACATCTGGCGAACAACAACAACTCTCTTGATGAGAAGAACCTGTTGGAATCCGACCTTGTCACTCAGTCTCGAGAGACCTGACCTTTGCAAGAGAGGTGCTCTAGATAATTAGATAGGGCGATGGCCCCCCCGTCTTCAAAGGGGGCACGCACCGCACGAGGCACTCCAATTAACCCTTTGTGCTCCGGCCCTCACCCTCTCTTTTCCTCTCCCTCTGAATAAATATCGTCTCTCTCTTCTTGGAAAATATTTTTCCAGTATATTGTAAATATTTTCATTGCATTATGCTCTACTTGGTCCCTCTAATATTTATGTTTTCTTTATAGGTGTAGAACCAGACCTTCTCTAAACATTGAAGGGAACGTGTTTTATACCCATCCTTAGCTCGTTTAGCCTTGATCTTTTAAAGTTAAATTGTTTTTAGAAATTAAAAATAAGGCTAAACGATGTAATTATTTGGATTACTCAAAAATAAATTGATTTATAAGAAAATGGAGCCATTAATCACATTTTATAGTTTTTGTGTGCCTGATCACCCTGATGGCGATTTCTTCATAGGCTACGTTTGAAGAAAAAATTTCCTAAACGTTCCTAAATAAAGAGCGTTAACAAAATAGATCTTCTTCTCTCCTCGCCTTAATCCCGCGATGCGGGGTCGGCGGACTTGACTCTTTCCCACAACCCTATCTATTTTTACCACCGGAAGAAATAGGACAGGCCGGCCCGTCGCACGGTCTGAAGCCTGCTGAAAAGAGGAAGGAAGAGACAGACATTTAAAGAACTGAAGGACTGCCAGTCCCAGCTCGGGCAGCTCGTGGTCGCCATCCACGTACCCACTAGATGTGGGCCCCTGAGCAAAAGTGTTAACAAAATAGATGCTTTTTATTTATTATTGGCTGCATCCTCTTTATAAGCAAAGTTTTATTAAAAAAAATAAAAAAAAAGGGGGGGGGGGAAAAAAAAAATATCATTAATCTGAAAAAAATTATTATACAATATATTGATAAATATATAAATAAAAGGACCATTCATTGCGACCGGAGCTTCTTATTCAGAATCGTAAACCCCTCTGTAACCGAGAGGTTAGAGATGTTGACAAATATCAATATTGTTAATCTTGAGGTTTGGATCCCAGGTAGTCCGAAGAATATTTGACAATTGACTACCAGTTGGTATAAATAAATATGCCTGGATCAATGTATCGTAAATATAAAAGTTATCGTTTGAAGTCTATATGGCCTCAGATGCCGAAAGACTAAAAAAGGATCTTAAATTAACATTCCCCTATAAAAAAAATCTGGTGGGACTGTCGCTCAGCACACAACTTTCGATTACCTTCGGTAATCGGAAGTTGTGTTCTGTGTTTGTCACACCAGATTTTTTGTCAACATATATTTAGTTTCCGATAGTACGGTACAATTGAATTCAACATGTAAAATTTATAAGTAGGCCTATGGGAAAATATTTATATTTTTTTACCATGGTAACCATTTCTCCTATCCTTCCTATGAAGTACAAGAGTAAAGTGATCTTCAGAAAATTTCAATGACAAAATGAGAATATACATTTTAAAGAGCATCTAAAAAAAATAATAGATTTTTGAATTTAAAAAAAAATCGTTGGAGCGAATTTTGAGAAAATCGAAAGAAACTGAAAAAGTGCATCAGTAAAGTACTAGTACTCTTTGATCGCTTTTGTTCAAAAGCTTCGTGTCACGTCCCATGGGGGTGCCTAACTTAAATATAAAATTTAAAATTTTTTTCTACAGTATTAAAAACAATAGTTTAAATAAATAAATAAATTATTCATACTGCACTCGGGCCTTGGTGTTGAGGTTAGCGAGCTGGCCTTTTGCACCAAGGGTCGCGGGTTCGCATCCCTTCCCGGGCGACAAAATTTGTTTAAATTATATTTTCTACTAATCAATTTAAATAAATAGAGACGGGGTCTAAATGGCCTTCGATGCCGAAAAAGACCTTAAATGGAATTTAAAAAAAAAATTATTCTAACAAATTTCGGATTTACTCTGCAATCTACGACCAACTTAATAAAAACATTTAATAAATAATAATTTAAATTTATTATAAACACTTATTTGTAGTTTTGCACAAAAGCGCAGGCGCGTATTGTTCGTGATCCATTTGTTAATGCACTTTTGAAAGAATTTCGTGGCATTTTATAAAAATGGCTGCTTTTACTGTTTCCCCAAATAAGGAACGAACTGAAGCAGGGTTGGTTGTGCAATATATTCACTTGGGATTGACTTTCAAAAGTCGATCTGGAGCAAATTGCTTGGGAGAGAGAGAGACCCTCTGCGAATTCGAAAGTCCCCAACAGACTGATATTATCTCTCTTCTGACTTCTGTCCCGTGATTTATTTCTCATTGATATCAAAACCTCTTGCGAAATTTGATTTTATTTATATATTTATGTTTTTTTTTATCCCCACTCTTCTCGTTTTAGTCTTCCTATATTGACTTGCATCGGTAATTTTTTTCTCTCTTTCTCTTTCCTAAGAGCAAATGATTCATTTATATAATAAAATTTAATGGTTTTGATTGACATAAAAATCGGATCTCTATAATAGTCTTTTAATCGTTTGCCAATTGACGTGTTATAATTCATTACATTTGTCTTGTAGATAAAAACTAGATGAGATCAGAGGCAATGTTAAATCAATCTAGATCAATTACAATAAATGATACCGTTTTTATAATCCTCAACTGAGTTTAAATAAATCTCTTCATAAACCCTAAAAAAAAAATTTAATTTAACTCGTTAAAAATTCAATTGCTCGTAAAATCAATTTACTATTTTTTCATTCAAATAAAATATAGTACTCGAAAAAAGAAAATTGCACAAGAATTTTTTAATTGACTCCTTTCTCTAGGCTTTTTTTGTTGAAAAAAATCTAGAAATTGTAACTCTTTTAGTTTATATTTAACGTCACTATAATTAGGTATTGTAATCATACCACTCGGACTCCCATTTGGTTTGAGTACTTGGATGGAGACGAGATGTCTTACTTCTTTTCTTAAACTCGGCTGTGCTTCATTTGTATTTTTTTATTCCGTTCCCAATTCAAACACAATATTTCGAATTTTTTAAAGAATAAACTTTTTAAAATCGGTGATTAGGCTGATTTTCATGTTAATCAAATTAGGTTGAATAGTATTTTTCGTAATGAAGAACTCCAAATTCGGCTTCTGATTATATATTAATGTCAGCCCCAGGTTAAAATGGAAATTTTAAAATTCAATCCCAAAACGAAAAGCGCTAGAAGGTTGAAATTTTATATTTAGATTAGCTACCCCCCTGATGTGACACGAAGCAAAATCGACCAAAAACTACTACTTGTGGGTAGTACTTTAATGATATACTTTTTTAGTTTTATCGATTATCTCAGATTTCGCCCCCAACGATTTTGATTAAAATACATAAATCAATTATTTTTTAGATGCTCTTTAAAATGTATATTTTCATTTTGTTATTGAAATTTTTTGAAGCACACTTTTTTCTTGTGTACTTCATAGGAAAGATAGGAGAAATCGTTGCCATGGTAACAAAATATAAATATTTTTCTTTGTTTATAATTTTTACTATTTTTTTTTTTTTTTTTTAGAAAAACACTCACACTTTTTTCCCATTCACTCTCACACTCACACACACATTCATACAGTCTTTTCGGCAACTCAGGCCATATAAGACTTTTTACGATATCCGTTATAAATAAATATACATATATGGGGTCCAGGCATTCTTATTTAAGTCATTTGGTATCCAATTGGCTTAAATAAAATCATCGGACTGCCTGGGGTCCGAACCCGCGACGTTTGGTATATGAGGTTAGCACGCTAACCTCTACGCCATGCCCCGAGGGCATTGTTACCATTAAACAATGGCGCAGTCCTGATTATTTGAATTCGATTTTTTACTTTCTCTTACCTATATGCCTATGTTAATGTTCAATTTAAAGCATGAAGGAATTAAGCTAGGAGGTTGAAATTTTATATTTAAGTTAGGCACCCACCTAGGGCGTGAAAATATATAGAGAGAAAGTATTGGATTCATGTCAAAAATTCGGGTGGTCGCAAGAAACAAAATTTTTTTCATTTCTTTCGGGGAAATCTCCTAAAAGTTGCCTTTTGGCTAGAAAATGATAATGCCAAAGTATTAGCTAAATTGGATAACGTTAACCCTTGCCTCATCGGGGTTAAAATTTTGAAAAAGTGCTATTTTATGTAAAAATTAAATTAAATTAATTTTTCGCTTAATCTGCATCATCATAGGACCTTAGGCATCATTAAAAAAAAAATTCATTTAAATGATTAATATATTATTTTTTCATGGTATTTTAAGTTACATGCTTTTTCATTGAAATTAAATACTTTTATATAGAATGAAGTTGTGCACTCGTTAAGCCTTGTCCTTATAGATATCACACTCTATTGATGACGTGATCCAACGTCTGACTAATGGAAGTAGAAAAAAAACACATTTTTTATTTTTTAATTGACTGATTTGTTTTATATTTCCTTCGTCCTTCACAAGGTTATTTCCGAAGGTCACCTATCCAAAATTTGTACTCTAATCTATTGCTTGGGTTATAGAATGAAGCAGTAGGGATGCTTAAGTCCAAGGCCGCCAACTTTTTGTATTTACTTTCTAATAAATAAATATGTCCCGTCTTCATATGACAAGAGAAAAATTTATTAGAAATTAATTTAAAAATATTTTTTTTAATGAATTTAATTAAATTACATAATTTATAAATATATAAATTATCATTCTGATAACTTTTTTGTTCTTTTCATTTTAAAACAAATCCCATGGTTCGACCAGTCCCGTTTTTCGTTTTCTAACTTCAATTGATCAAGAAAGCAAAGAGTGAGTAGGCCTTAAAATTAAGAATGGAGAAATTCTGACTTGATGGAGTTAACAAGAACTAACGTTTCGGCTCTTATTAATCTATTGATACATATATTTGTGAGAAAAGAAAGAAATTTATTATAACACTCTCTGACAGGTCTATAATCTAAAAACAGACGTTAAAATTTAAAATAAACAAATGGGTGTTAAAAAGTAATGTAAAAACAATCAACGTTAAAAAAATCACTTCCTTGCCACAAATAGCTATTCTGTAAACAAAAACTTTAAAGCCAAAGCGTTAACATTTAGTAAATAGTGTTAAAAATTAATGCCATGTCTAGAGGATGACTTTAAAATTTTAACGTCGTGTTTAAAATAAAAATGGCGCCCTTGACCTAAAAAGTAAGGTTATGATTTTGATAGCTTTGAACTAAAAGCAACATGTTAACGTCGCTGTTAAAACTTTGTTTAGAGAATAGCATTTTTTAACGCTGATTGTTTTTACACTTACTTTTTAACACCAATTTCTTTATTTTAAATTTAAACTCCTGTTTTTAGAGAATAGACCCGTGAATGCGTTAAAAAATAAACATTAATAACTAATTAAACAATTTAAAGTGAAATTAACATGAAGGACCTGGATGGAACGTTTTTAGTCTCTCTATATCCTACCACCCCTTCTAAAATTTATTTTCCACTCTATTTTTTTATTTCATATTTTTATAATATTATGTTGCAAAATTAATTAAAAATACATTTATCTGGACAACTCCTAGTCATACCCCCGAGACGCCGTCCGTCAGGGGAAGGCAACCCTACCACCGCTAGTTAATATTATATACTATACTTATATACTATACTATAGTATAGTAATTATTCACACTTTTTTCTCATTCACACTCACATTCACACACACATTCATACAATCTTTTCGGCAACTTAGGCCATATAAGACTTTGACGATAACCGTTGTAGAGAATATATCTATTGTGGGGTCAGGCATTTCTATTTAAGCCATCTGGTATCCAAATGGCTTAAATAAAATCATCGGACTGCCTGGGTCCGAACCCGCGACGTTTGGTATAGGAGGTAGGCGTGCTACCTACTACGCCAAACCCGGGGGCGTATAGTAATTATAAATCTACAGTATGTTAAAGAGGATTAATTTTTAAAGTTATCATTCTTTTATTGATTTTGTCTAATTTTTTTTTTTTATTCTTCCTCTGACTAACGATTTTGTGTAATTACAATTTGTTAATAATTTTCAATAATAGTCTATTTATAATTAATTGGAAATGTAATAATAACTGTTTCTTTTTCTCACAAATGTATAATAATATTTTTGAAGTTGGGCTACCTATAGACCAAAACGTTAGTTAATAAATAAAATAAAATTGGGTAGAAAATCTTGTCAAAAGAAAGAAAATTATAATAAAAACAGGATGGTTGCATACGTTTCAAGATCTTCTGACGCTATTTCTTATTTTGAGTTGCCCTCTGGAAGGCCCTTGTGCAAATTAAATAACCAAAAGGCAGGAGATCCTGAGTTTGACACCCCAATAAAAAATCATCTTTGACTAATGAAATCTCTATGAAAAATCCAGTTCTAAGAATGTCGCAAGAGTAGGAGCACGCTGGATGGCCCTGCACGCAGTTGCACGCGTGCTAACGGGAATGCAATGGGCAGGTCGATACAAGGGGCTCAAGGGCGAGCAGAAGAGAAAAATTCTCTTTCAAGATCGCTCACTTAACGGTTGATTAGCCAATTTATGATTCCAAAGCGACATCGGTGATTTATTTATTTATTTAACAAAATGAACGCGCGCCGTGTCACACTTGTCAAAAGTAAAGAAATTTTCACAAAGTGTAAATTCCTTAATTCTTCAAAATCTCACATGATTTAGATTTATTTCTGCTATAAAAGATTAATTAGACCATTATTATGTGAATCAGGTAAAAAAAAGACAAAATCTTCTTTGTTTATGATTATAATTTTTTAAAAATATAACACTTATTAAATGAAGGTCCTGCTGCAATTCTCAGGCCACAATTCGAGGTCCTGAGATCGGAAACCCTCATAAAAAACTTGGAAACATGAAAATTAGGACCAAGATGAAAAAATTACATGAAAAATACGCCGCTGAAAGACGAATTACAATACCGGTGGCAAACTGCGAAATTGTAAATGAATAAATGAAAAAATAAACTAAACGAAGTCTTTATTATGATAAAAAACATTTTGAGTTTCATTAATGAACTCGAAAAAATTCCAGACTAACATTATTACAAAAAATAAATATAAGTTAGGTTAAACACACTGAAGTTCTGGATAGGTGGCTCCACCCTTGGACGAAATATTTTCAAATTAAAGGACTTCAAGTGGAGCGTTGCAAATTTGCTTGGTTTATTCCTCAAGAGGAGTATTTTAGTTAGTCATTTGTAGACCAAGAAGATTTCCTATTCTGTTCCATGAATGTAGCGCTTAAAACTTAATAGAAAGCAAAGTTAATTTTCTAAAAAGATTTGGCTATTGGTGTTATCTACCATCCAGCAACCAAATACTATAATGCTACATTAGCTCGATTTAAAGAAAAAAAAATATCTGGTGTGACAACTCACTTTTTTCTTACCTTGAAAGTTTCTGTGCTTGTCATAACAAATTTTTTGTGTCGACTTTTTAGTTTGATATTTTTTATTCCTTGGGAGAGGTAAAAAGGGAAGATACAGTATATACCGATGGCTACCGGGGAACGTTCAACGTGCTGATTCCTCGGGGCCATCCACCCAAGGTTTAGCTGTGCTTGGCATTGCTTAACTGCAATAATTTTGGTGACTGCTGTTCTAAAAAATCTGGTGTGACTGGTCGCATCAGATTTTTCCTGTCGACTATAAACATGGGAGAATATTTATATTTTGTTGGCAATCATTTTCTTCTTTCTTATGAAGTACAAGAGTAAAGTGGTCTTCAGAAGATTTCAATGGCAAAATGAAAATATACATTTTAAAGAGCATCTAAAATATAATTGATTTTTGAATTTTAATCAAAATCGTTGGAGCGAATTTTGAGAAAATCGAAAAAAAAAAAACTGAAAAATTACATCACTAAAGTACTAGTACTCTTTTGCGATTTTGAGAAAAAAAAAAGCGAAAAAGTACATCAGTAAAGTACTAATAATTTTTTGCCGATTTTTTCAAAAGCCTCGTGTTACGTCCCATGGGGGTACTTAACCTAAATATCAAATTTCAATCTCCTAGCTCTTTTCGTTCATGAGATATTTTGTTCACAGACAGACAGACCTTTTTGTGGGACCCCCTTTTTTGGAACATCAAAACGTGTATTTTCATCAAAATCTTGAAATATCTTCGACATGAATACTTTCTCTCTTTATATATACGATTTCATAATACGTATATTACATGTATAGGTAGGAGAAAGTAAAATTGGTCAATGTCTATCTCCAAAACAAACAGAAACCTCCAAGTCTTGTCTCAATTATCTTCTTAAAAATAGAAATCCACTCAATTTTAAAATTAAAATAATTTCTACGAAGATACACCATCTAAATATTCATAAACGGTGCAATTATCCTGACGAATCCCTGCGCATTTAGTAAATAAAGGCAGGCTGAGTGAGCCGCCCTTTCCCAAACTTGTTAAACATCCAGCCTGTCTTTGAATAATGAACGGTGATTGTGTTTCCTCTATCATCATGCAGGTATAAATATATAGAATAATGTAGACTTAAGCGAGCAATTACCTGATCTAAATATCACACACACCCTATGGTGTGTCAGGCCCACAGGAAGGTCAACCCACGAATATTCCCAAGGTTTTGGGTTTGAGCCTAACTCAATACAATACTATAATCATCGCGAATCAAATGAACTACAATTGTATTGTTTTGCTCTACTCTAATGCCAATAAAAACATGATTCACTAATAGATATGAATGAATAAAGAAAAAGAAAAAAAAAAGTAAAAAAATGTAAATTTATCTATTGAATATTCAAAGATTTAATTTAAATTTTATATCAATTGTGTTAGGTAATAATTTTCAATAAAAGAATAAATGAATATGATTTTTCAAAAGAAATTATAACGAAGGCAGCAGCAGTTTAATCACACCTTTAGTGAGAATCAAAAAAAAAAAAAAAAAAAACACTAATTTCTGAATAGAAATCAATTGAAGACAATTTGAGTTGCAAAAAATGGATTAACAATTAAAAATAAAATAGTGATAAATTTTGTTATAAAAATAAAATATTCCTCAAGATTAAAGTCAGTTCCGAGGTGTTGTAAGAAAAATATACCTTCATCCTGAGCTTTAATTTGATTACCTTTGATTATCTGGAACAGCATCATGTATTCAATTCGGGGGGGGGGGGAGCAATTCTCCCCCCTCCCCTAGTCCAAAATGAATAAATTTTAAGGAATATGAAATATTTTTTCTATCCGCTTTTTACATTTCAACACTATATTTCTCCCTAAATTCTGAATCTCCAATAGATTTTTCACTCTGTGATCAAAAGTAGTAAGACTTTTGAAATAAAACACAAACGGTTTAAGATTTTTCCAAATTTATTTCATCTCCTGGTCAAATAGGATCTATCGTATGCTCTGGTGGATTTATATTAGACCCCCATGAGAACAAAAATTCTCTTCCATAAGCCGCGAAATGAACATGGGTCAAGTGCCAAGCGGGCCGTTGAGTCGAGAGGTCGTCGTTAATTAATAAAAAAAGGATTCGAAAATGCCTCTTGAACTAGAATAACCAGGAAAAACCTACGAAAGACAAATTATAATTAACAAGTGAAAGCAACAAAAATAGATAATTTGTTTGCTTATAACAATTTTAAATATCACAAGTATTTATTTCTAAATCTAAACGATATTAGATAAAGTTTAACCACTCTTCTTTTATTAATTAAGATTAAGACAATGTCCATCAAAAATATATAATTAAGAAATTTTCAAAGGTTTATAATAGCCTATAACTTCAGAAAGTAGGGATGTACCTTTTATTATTGCTTACTAATTATATAATCCATCGAATGACATTATAAAATAACTATTTTGTATAAAATTAGAAAAGAAGTGAAAGGAAAAAAAAATGGAATTTGATAAATATGAGGGAGATGAGTTTTGGATGGAAATGAAAATTTCCCCATTTAGATTATTTTCAAATAATTTATATTCTTTCTAATTGAAATGATTTGGATCGTTGCCAATTATCTATCAATATTAGTGCAGGCTTGTGTCCCCATCCCCCTTCTTCCCCCTCTCTCGGATGCTCAGGCCAATCGCTGTCAACCTCATAAGTGTATGAGAGCCTGAATTCGAGTCTACATGCTTTTTCAATTGGAAAAGTTTCTTTATATTAAATAGGAAGATCAAAGAGAGTTCAGTAGAGAGGGAGCTGTGATAAGTGAAGCACCTTCCGTGTTAAAAATTGCATCCCTCACTTGGAACATGGCGTCGCGTGGGTCGGACGTGCCTCACCTGGGCTCCTGTAAAAAATTCGCGTTTCTTCTAAACTTTAAGGACTTTAGAGGTAAATTTCATCTCTCCTCGTTCATTAATACTTGGTTTATTATTTTAAATATTAGAAATATAAATGGCTCCACAAAAAATTATTATTTATTAATTATATATAGAGATGTAATTGTGATTTTATAAAATTGTATTCAAATGAGCCAGTGTAGGAATAGAACAAAATATTTATATATGGAGGTGGTCCGAAGCTTGTCTCTAGGGGATCAGTGCATTTATTTTATTAATTTGATAATATATTTTAAATGCAAATAATACATTTCTCTCTCTCTGCTTGACTCTCTTGCAAGGGTCAGTATGCAAGTCAGGACAAGTTTGTTGTTTGGGTTAATTAATAGGTCTATCTATGCTTAGCATATGGATTATAAACACTGAGTATAGACTAATTCACCAAAGCATATAAATATTCTTGCAGTTTATATCTATATCAATTTTCATGCAATTATCTGACTCTCTTCTCGTAGTTTTTCATTTAAACTTAACTAGCTGCGGCGCCCGCCTTCGGTGGGCATCTAATCAGGTTAATTTCGAACTCCTGGACCTCTTTAGTTAGATATTTACTTCCATTAGCTAATTCACCAAAAGCATAGGAATGTTCTTGCAGTTTATATCCGTATCTTTTTTATTGCAATTTACTGAATTGTTTCTGGCATTTTTTCCCATTTAAACTTAACTAGCTGCGTCACCCGTCTTCGGTGGGCACCTAGTCAAGTAAATATATTTCTTCTTGAAGGGGGTTCATCCCTTAGTTAGATATTTACTTTTTAATAGAGAGGTTAATCAATTCTTTTACATGCAGTGGTGGATGGCATCCAATTCACAGGATTGCAACTCAACCTTAGATTAATTTTTTTTTTTTAACATCTAAATAAATTTTAAAATATAGCCTCTCAATGGCACAAATTAGTGAAAAATAACTAACTTCGCTGCCCGCTTTCGGTGGGCTTCTCTCATTGATATTTAGTTTTTTTTTTTTCAAATAGGAGCCTCATACACAATACCTAGCAAGGGCCCGCATGTGGCGGCCCCTTTCTTAATCAGTACCTCAACATTTACTTCATTTTTTACTTAATCGTAATTGACATATTAATCGTTAAAAAATTCGACCTCGAAGGATCTTTGTTAAAGACAACTTTTTTTTTTATTTAAGGTCTTTTTCGACCCCATTTCTAATTATTTCAATTTAAAGACAACTTCGTTGACACAACATATCTTAATTCTTTTTTGCCTCTCATCCCGAAACGAGTACTCGTCTCAATTATTTTATACCTTTTTTTTTTTAAGAATTCACACGGTCGGGTTTTGCAAAACATTTTAAATCCTCCCTCTAGTGAGAAATTTATCTACTGATGTCGGTATTGAAATCCATCATTTTCATTTAAGTTATTTAAAATATTAATTATTTATTGATTTTGTGAGACTATTAATATTCTCTAATTAAAATTTAAATTGACAGTTGAAAATAATATTAATTATTCCCAATGTTTATTGTAATTAATGTCGTAAATGTGACTTGTAGTGATTAATTCCAAAGCATTGTTTCAAGTGGCAATTGCTCAATCGACCGATCGATCGATCGATCACCTGGGAACAAATCATTGGAGTGAGAAAGTCATGACATGACAATCGATCCCTTATTGACCCTGATCCGACATTTGTTTCAAAAATGAAGACGTAATGCGCCGGATTTGCCTTTTTAAATAGACAAGCTATTTTATTTACCGATCTGTTCTAGACAAGAAACATGTAGTCAAGTGGCATTATGAGATGGGTATATTTTTGCGATGACAAGCAGCTTGTTAGCCATATTTAAACGGATTTACATGTGCAAGTAATAAACTTACGAACTGACATTCTTGTATACACTCTGTAGTCTGCGTCGATTTACACGCACGACCCTCGTCGGTGCGTGAACCGTGTGTAAACTTGTATCGGAAAGATTGTTGCCTGGGTAAATGTCTGATTCATGGCTAACAACCGACTAGTTTATTGGCTTTGGGGTAGCTACCTGCAGATCACCACCTTCTCTTTTCCCGTAATGTTCCTCATAAAGTAGCCATCTAGCGGCCGCGGAAAAAAAATAATATTTCAAATTAAAACTCAACATTGTTTATTGGTGTTAAAGCTTTCATCGTAAATTTACTCAATTCAATTGAGAGAAAGAAAGAAACAAAAAAACCTTGAGAAAATTGCATCCTAATATCTTTTCTATCCTTGAAAAATAAGGAGAGAGGGATGCTACGGACAATTGCTAATTATCCATCAGACAATTCGATTTCGAACAAAACGTTGAATAAATAAATAAACTATCGATTCAAAAAGATAATTAAACTTTAATTAATGACTTAAAGAATCATTTACATAAATTTTTTTTTTTTTTTGTTGAAAATTATAAATATTATTTCTCACGCCATCTATTTCCTAACCTTTTAACCTTTTTTTTATTTATTAAATGACCTAAGCACAATACATAACAATAATTTTTTTTTCTTATAATCCGAAATTAGTTATTTAATGTGGGCATCTCCTTTATCAAATGCTAACATATATAATTTTATAAATTAAATAGACGTGATGTGGACATCATCATTATTATATCATATTTTTATTATATATAGGTAATATGAAAACATCATGATTAATTTTGAACTTTTTTTTCTTTATTTAAAAGGAGAAAGTCTTTAAAAGGTAATAATATTTCAACACTTTTTAATCTGAATAATGTCCTGAGAGTAATAATAAGTGGGCGTTTCGTTGTTGGTTTTTATTGAGTTAGTTCTGATTGAATAGAGAAAAAATAACAAATTTTGTATAGCCAATTTTGTTCACACAGGGCAAACTATCATTTCTTCTGTCACTCTTCTCACACATCAAATGCCAACTGATGTTGTCATTATTTCCAATGCCGACCCCGAATAAAACAAGAATAAATAATATATAAATAACTTTGGAAAATGTAAATTACAACCAGATTATATGAGTCGTCTATTTCCAGATATTATTATTATTTGAAATTCCTATCAGGATCCCCGTTTATTTGCCCGAGGTGCTTACGTGCTCGAAGACCACCTCAAACCCAACCGGCCTCTGGCCATAGCCATCTACTGGCACCCCGTGAAGTTACATTATTTCCTATCTCTAACTCCTCCTCCTGCTTTCGTCTCTAGCTAGTGAACTAATCCTTATTTCTGGTTCCACCCGGTTCCTTTTATCCAACCTCTTCTATGCTATGGAGGATGTCCTAGTTTGAGGAGGGACTCCCTCAGCACCGGCGTGTAGCCTGCTCCTTTCGAAGAATGCATCACTGAGAGGGAAACTTCTTTACGACCCTTCCACAGGACTGGATGTCACAGCAACTACTTCTCTTCGTAGAGTTGCATGGGGGCTTTTGCGGCGAGATCCAATATTCCAATCCAGTGCCTGTTTAAGAATATGTTTACATTAAATAAATATTTATCCCTCACGCCCAGGATTTGAACACGGATCTCCTTTGTAGAAGGGTCTACTTCCAAAAGTGTCTAGTGTCCTAGAGAACAAATTTTCAAGAAACGAGAAAAAACCTGTATTTTATTTAACTCAAAAGATAATTTATGACTGTTATGTTTTAAATATCTGTAAATAAATTAAAAACACAATTTACAAGGTCTTAGGTCAGTTATTTTCTATATAGCAGTAATAAACTGTTTTAATATTCAACTATGCACTTTTGGAAAAGTTTTTTGTAATTAGCTAGTTTTGGAATTGGACCCTTTGCAATTAGCGAGTTTTGGCACTGTAAATGCAACTGGTCAGTTTCAATCAACTTAGCAAAACAAAAACAATTCCAGGTTAACCAACAATAATCATTATTAAAAAGTGCAGAAATATAAGTGTGCACTATAACAATGTCCCCCGGATTTCCAAAATATACATAATTTTGTGGAAGCTTGTGCACAAGGGTCGGATTATTTTTTTTAGTAATCGATTATTTTTTAAGAAAATAATCGGTGAATAATCGATTATATTGAGCAGCCCTAGCAGATATATTTATTTCGTTTATTAGGCACTTCAAGCCGACGTTTCGGTCAGATATGCGACGGATGTGTCAATAAAATTCCTAGTCGAAATTTAAAAAAAATACTTGAGAAAACTAGACCTCTCATTCCTCAATAGGGGTCGCTAAATTGAGAGATAAATAAATGTGTGCACGTTGCCAACGGCATTCGGAATAAGTATAGAATTGACTTCTAACCACATCTAATTGAAAATAAACCATAACTATTAATGTTTTATATCAAATCACTGATAAATAAGAAACTATTATCGCTATTGAAATACAAATTAGTGTTTTTGTTTCTCCTTCTGTTTGTTTAAATATGATGTTTCCTGGTCTGTTGAGAGATGATGAAAACTTATTTTGGAAGATCGCGTGACTCGAAATGCATCTGATAACCTGGACTCAAAGAGAAAGAGAGGAGCTGCCTGCAGAAACGCAAACTTTTTTTTATTGTTTTCTAAAGAGGTTAAGAGGCATCTGATATCAGTTGATGGACAGGAAGCCAAAATTTTCAGCCAATCAATGACTTTCTTGTTTTCTCACTCGCCGATTCTGACAAGACATTTTTCAAGTTTTTTATATAATTCGTATGCTTATTATTGATTGCAGAAAGCTGCGGTTTAGATAGTCATCAATAAGATAATATTTATTCTTCTTTTATTATTTATTTCGTTACTTTAAAAGGGTACATTTGTTTTATTAATACACTAATATACATTTCCCAATAAGTTGGATTGGCAGACAAACTTTGTCTCTACAGTAGAATATTAAAATAATTTTTTAAATCTAATTTTATATTTGTTTCCCAGACCAGCCTCAGAAATACCTTTCCACCCCTTACCTCCTTTCTCCCCCTAGATATATCACTAATTTTTATAATCAGTGTCGCTTAAATGGGAATATTATTCGGGAGATTTTGGTCCACTCAGGGGCTCACTTCTAGTGAGTACGTGGATGGCGACCACGAGTTATCCGAGCTAAGGCTGGCCTTTCCTTTTTTCTCTTTTCCATGTCAAGCGTCAGGCCTTGAGATGGGTCTGCTTGGTTTTGATCCCCTCTCTATAAATTGTCGCATGAGACGGGATGCGAACCCGCGACCCTTGCCAAGAAATTTAAATACAAGCTTTTTTTTAAGTTAGGCCTAATTAAAAAAATATTTTATCTTTTTACTTTCTCTATACAATATAAATACAATATTAAGACTATAAAAGTGCAATAAAAATACAAAAGCAAAACAATAAAAATACAATAACAAAACAATAAGAATACAATAACAAAACAATAAAAATACAATAACAAAGCAATATTAACACTTGAATTCTAATACATGTATATCGATGGAAACTAAATATATGTCGACACAAAAAATCTGGTGTGACAAGCACAGAACGCAACTTTCAATTATTGAAGGGAAGAGAAAGTTGTGTGCTGTGCTTTACCAATCACGCCAGATTTTTTTATTAATAATATGCTTTTTTATCAATAATGAATTATAATTATTCTCTGCCCTTAGGTGACTGTTGGTGGTTGCTTCCCAGAGAGCATCGAGGCGCCACCCCTCCCCTCCTCCCCCACTCCGCGACCTCTCCAGGCGCCTCTCTCCCCTCCCCCCTCCTCTGCCGCTTGGGTCAGACGAGGCGGCGTCGCTTTGGCAATTACATCTGGACCCCTGCTCTCCCTCCAAAACTCACCTAAATATTCAGGTACGTTCTTTATTTTATTTTCAATTCATTATTTATGTTTAATTTCAATAGTAAATGACGATTTGGAGTCCTTTAATCATCTTGATTATTATTAAATAAATATTTCATTTAGAAATAACCTCTTTATCTTTTACTATTTGAAATTTTAACATAAATTCGATTTTAACATAATTTTAATGTCTTATTATTTAATTTGGGAGTGCAAATAAAAAGAGATCTCCGGCTTGGTGGGATAAGGAATGTTTACAGGCAATAAATAAGAGAAAATTGATTTATAAGTCCTTCCAGAAGCAGATGAATCTAGAAAACTTTTTAAAATTTAAAAAGTCTGACGCCGAAACAAAGAAGATCTTGAAAGAAAAGAAGAGAACTAGTTGGAAAAAGTTTTGCTCTAGCCTAAATAAGAATACTCCAGCCTCAATTGTTTGGAAACGTATCAGATTTTTTAAAAATGTCGACTCTCCAGTGAGATCTCTAGATCCGGAGTTAATAGAGAATTTTGTGGAGTCAATTGCTCCTGGATTTGTTCCTGAAAGAGTTCCTGTTTTTGAGCAGGGTGAGGAAGGGGAAAATGATTTCCTTACCTCCCCTATTAACATTAATGAATTTAATAATATAATCAAAAGTAGAAAAGATAGTTCACCCGGAATTGATAATATAACATACTCTATGATCAGAAATCTCCCGGAGGATGCATTACTTAAATTGCTTAGTATGTTTAATGTTTTTTTAAAAACTCATATATTTCCTGATACTTGGAGATATCAAAGAGTTATTATGATTCCTAAGGTAGGAAAAGATTTAAGTCTTTTTACCTCTTTCCGACCTATTGCAATGTCTTCTTGCATAGGAAAAATTTACGAAGGAATTCTCAAAAATCGATTGGAGTGGTTCCTGGAGGCTAATAATCTGTTAAGCAGTAGTCAGTTTGGTTTCCGAAGAGGAAAGGGCACCCTCGATAATCTTTCTATTTTATATAATGATATTGTCGAGAATTTTAATAAAAGAAGATTTTTAACTGCCTTATTTTTGGATTTGAAAGGAGCTTATGACAATGTCAATATTAATATCCTAGCATGTAAATTGAATAACTTCAAGCTGTCCTCTGGTATTATAAACAATATAATCAGTTTAATTTGTAAAAGAAAAATATATGTTGTGAATAACAATTATGAAAGTGCTGAGAGGTTTGTATACAAAGGATTAGCTCAGGGTTCAGTGCTAAGCCCTCTTTTATATACACTTTATACTAAGGATCTGGAGGATTGCGTGACTCCAGGAGTGAAAATAATTCAGTATGCAGATGATGTCTGTATATACGCTTCTTCCGAATCTTTAGAGGAAAACATTGAAAAGCTTTCGCTTACCGTGAGAAATGTAAGAAATTGGCTCGATGAGAATGGATTGGAAATGGAGGAAAATAAGTCAAAGATATTGATCTTTTCTAGGAGATATAGAACCATTCTTCCCAGATTTGTAGTCCTCGATAATGTCAGATTTTTTGTCCATTCTTCAGTTAAATTTTTGGGCATTACTTTTGATTCTAAGCTTAGATGGAAGGAGCATTTGAATTTTTTAATAAAAAAGTGCGAGAGCAAATTTAATTTGCTCAAAATTGTCTCTAATTCCTGGTGGGGGGCGCATCCTTCTACTGGGCTGATGTTCTACCGAGCGTTTATTAGACCACATCTAGACTATGGTTCTTCACTTTTCATCAATTCCCCGAATTACGTGGTCCAAAAGCTGGAGCAAATTCAATACAGGGCGGTTAGATTATGTCTTGGGGCTATGAAATCATCTCCTACCAATTCTCTACTGGTCGAGGCAAAGGAAATGCCTATCAGAATAAGGGCTAAAATGATTTCTTGCCGGTATATCACCAGGAAGATCTCAATGAATGATCAGCTTGTTCTTCAGTGCTTTAATGATAATGGATTAATGAGTGAACACAACGTCAATACTATGAATGTGCGAAGGATAGTAAATGAGTTTCCAGAATTTTTCACCTCAAAGTGCTATAAACTGTTTTCTTTTAGCTATTTTATCCAAACTCTCGGGGTTAATATTAAGTATTTTAAGTGTAAAAGAGGTTGTCTACAGGTTAATGGTCTGTTTGAGGATTTTATACAATCCCACTACTCGGGCTATGAATTGATCTTCACTGATGGTTCGAAGAAGAGCAACGTGGATTTCGTGGGTAGTGCTTATATTGTTCCATCTGATTATAGTATCGGGAAGTATAGGATCCCTGGACTATGCTCAGTTTTCACAGCGGAGGCAACTGCTATTTTGAAGTCTCTTGACTATGTGGGGCACAGTGAGAAGGGTAACTTTTTAATCTGCACAGACTCTGCAAGTGTGTTGGAGGCTATTAAAAACTTTCCTAAAAACAAGAACCCTTCTTATATTATAATGAAAATTTTAGAGTCAATTTTGAACTTAAAGACATCCAACAAGCTAGTCTCGTTCCTTTGGATTCCTGGACACTCAGGAATAATATATAATGAATTGGTGGACGCCATTGCAAGCAGTGCAATAGATAGCGGGGATGTACTAAGCATAGTTCTGCCAATTGCCGATGTATATAGCATAATAAATCGCTCTGCTTTTTCCGAATGGAATGAGCAATGGAGGGAGTCGTCCAAATGCAAAGGGGCACATTTATATTCCATACAACCAAGGATCCCTACTAGGCCGTGGTTTGATTTAATACATCTTTATAAGAATTTGACGACGGCTTTAGTGAGGTTGAGGATTGGACACTTCCCTGCTCCTTCACATCTGCATAGAATTGGGTTGAGAGATTCACCCATATGCGAGTGTGATGGGGTATCCTATGGGGATATTAATCACGTATTCCTATCGTGTGCCAATTATAGGGACATCATTGATGATTTTTACACTCTTCAGAAAGTGGATTTGCCTACGAGGTTATCTTTGCTGTTAGCCGAGACCAACAAAAATACGGAACTGTCAAGGACAATAATTAGACACATATTGAGAATATTTAATAAGTGGAGGAAATAATCTGTAATATACTGTCACCTTTTCTGGCCAAATGGATAAATTTCCGAGGCCAA
>JAKCPI010004854.1:0-47903 GCA_023213315.1 Euborellia annulipes
CATCAGAGCTAAAAATATACAAATTAAAGAAGATCAACAGTTTATAGTTTTTTGTATATATCTACAATTTACAATTATAATATTTTTTAATAGAGAATTAAATTCACAAGGGTTTCTGTTTCAATAATATATTAATTTGATATTAACACTTTATACGTATTTCGACACCATATTCAGTATGTAATTCACTTCTGAATACATATAAAGTGTAAATTAATATATTATTGAAACAGAAAACCTTGTGAATTTAATTCGCCTATTAAAGCATAATGTTTCAACTAGAGCCAACGGTTACCAGTTTAAAATTAACAATTATAATAGTTTTTAAATGATTTATGTAAAAACAGAATACCTGTGGCTGTGTCAAAAAAGGCATATATACTTTCCCCGAAACGGGATTTAAGTTATACACTTTAAATAACAAAAACTGCTATTATTGTTAAAATTGAAATGCCCTTCACGTTATATGTGAGAGTATCGAGTCGGCTTTTGAAATTTCTTTGACATCTAAATTTATATTGGATTTTATTTAATTATTTATTTCTATTTTGATTCTTTTTATAAAAATTTATACGTTTTTTTTAAAGTGAAACTTTAATTTGATGGCCTCAAATTTTTTCGCTGTTACTATCTATGATGTCTGCGTTACAAGCCATGACGTCACAGGCCATGTGACGACAAAAAAAGTTGAAATTTAATATATATTGACGAAATATAAAAAAATAATTGTGAGATTTAACTATTCAATTTTTAAATTGATAAAATATAATTTTTAAAATAAATTTAAAATATCTTCAATTACTAAATAAATATTTGTTCTCAGTTTTTAACATGCGTCTATTGATTGCCCCATTTTCCAATTATTAAGTTAAGATTAAAAACGCGATTTTATTAATACCCTTAATTGAATAATTTTCTGAAAATTAAACGCTTACGATCCGAAAAAAAAAAAGTTTCACTTGCATCGTGGTTTCATAAAACCTCACAATGATTTTCTTTTTTTATTATATATTCAAAATAGGAGAAGAAAGGCGTAATTTACACACACACAAATTACATTAAAATTCTCCTTCGGTATCTTGTTTGTTTTTATTATTGGCAGGTTAAAATGTTTTTTTTTTTTTTTTTTTGTAATTTGCTTTATAATAGTACAAAGACAATGCCTTCTCAACAAAATGTAATTGTTATCTATCAACAAAGATTTCACTTCTTGTTTACTTTGAGATTTAAGTTTGTACATTAAATGTATTCTTATTTTTAGGCCTGAAGATGATGTTTCTTCATGTTAAGATAAAAAAGAAAGAAGATAAATTAATGTTTGATATATTTAGGAAGCCAACAGATATGTTCATGCCGATTCTCACCCCCAACCATCACAAAAATATGAATTTATCAGAACATTACATAAAAGAGCAGAAGAAATATGTTCTGATGAACTCGTAGAAATATAAAAGAAGGTCACGTCAGGCTAAAACCATTTGGATAAAAGAAGAAATGGTATAGATACAGGTGTAATTTGAATTTACATTTAAAATATACACATATGGAGTTGACTCATAGAGTACACTCACTAGAATTTGACTTGTTAGATAGGAAATGTATTTTCACAGTCTAATCAACAAACATTATCTTGATCTAAATAAGAAATTATTCAAACTTCAAAATGATATTCGAATACAAACCAATAGAAATCGCAATCTATAATATAACCAAAGTGTAATGAATCAGAGCTCACGATTCATAAGCGAATATAGAAAGAGGGAATAAAACCTGACAATGATAAAATTAAGGCTATTGTTAATATTGCAATACCGCAGAATATATCACAATTAAGACAATTTTTAGGGATGATAAACTATCTTCTAAAATTTATTCCTAATTTAGCCTCTAAGACTAAAGGCTCAAACAGACAGAACGCGAAATTCGCGACGCTCAGGCTACGCGCGCATTTCGCGGCGAAAGGCGTTTTTGCTAAGCCACACAGGAAGCGTAATCTGGGCGTACGATCCGGTATTGTGTATATGTTTCAACAACCTTTATTTAATGAATTTATAAATATTTTATAAATAAAGTATTATATTACGAAAGAAATAGAATATCATTGCAAAATTAGATTTTATTTAAATCTTATTTTATTAATAATAACTTTGATTAAATATTTTTCGAGGCTTGTAAATTAGAATAAGATAATACTATTCAATTACCTCGATTCTACTCGATTTTACTAATCATAGATTGGCTGCCAACAAAAAACATATTTATTACAGTCTTATTAAATATAGACTATAATATAACTTTAATATAATATTATTTACTTTTATTTAGTTAGAGGCGAAAAAACAAGTGTTTTTAACTCTATAAGTTTTTTTATTTCATTACTCATCTTGATAATTTCGCCTGTTCGCGCGAAAGAGTTGTAAATTTGTACAACTCGAAAAAGCTGTCGCGCGAAAGAGAGCGTTTACGCCGCGTAAGTTCGCCCCCTGTGTGACGGGGATGATACAGTCTTGCCTTATACAACATTTCGCGCCCTTTCGCGGCGTTGAAAAAACGCCAAGCGACGCGAATTTCGCGTTCTGTCTGTTTGAGCCTTAAACCTTTAAGGGATTTATTGAGTACAAAAAATCAGTTTATTTGGAGTAAGGAACATACTAAAACATTTAATGAATTAAAGGAAATAGTAACAAATATTCCAGTTTTAAAAACTTTTAATAGAAGCCTTCGGACTCGAATTGCAGCAGACTCTTCAAGTTACGGATTGGGAGCGATTTTTAGAACAATCTCAAGATGGGAATATATGGTATCCTGTTTATTATATATCAAGAGGATTAAGTGAAACAGAAAAACGTTATGCTCAAATAGAAAAGGAAGCTTTGGCTGTAACTTGGGCATGTGGAAGATTGTCTCAATACATAATCGGTAAACATATTACTATTTTAACAGATCATAAGCCTCTTACAACTCTTTTACAGACTAAGCCTCTGAGTGATTTGAGTCCTAGAATACAGAGAATGAGGATGAAATTGATGAATTACGTATATCATATATAAATATAAATATAAACAGATATATAATAATAGCAATAACATATATAACACACAAAGTGGCATTTTCTAATGAAGAAAAAACAGCCTCAACTAAAAAACAATAAATAAAAATGATATTTAGAACTTGGCAAAAGGCAGAATTGTTGGACTTTAAGAATCGGATTTTGAATATTCTATCGAAACATAAATGTCCTAAGATTAAAAAAAAAAAGAATTGGGAAAGGAAAATGCTGCACTCACAGGTTCTAAAGAAATGAAACTTGTTAAAAATATTAAGAAAAAATTATTAGATAATAACGTAAAGCAGACAAAGGCAATACAATTAGTATCATTATATAATAGAGTACGTCGATAAAATAAACGCTTTTTTTAAATGAAAATAATAATATTAAAGGAACTCCAACGGGGTCGTGGTCTTTCCCCACTCTTGCACTCCTCCTATAAAAGGGCCTGTAGGCTCTCAAATCATTCTATTCGACCAGTTCAAATATTTGTGTTATTTCCTTACTTTAGGCTCCATCACCTCGAAGTTTTGTCTGAAGTTTTGTCTGAACTTAGCTGAACCAACCACAGCAGGTGTGTCTAGCTCAACAGTGAAAAGGTTAAGTCTTAGATCATTCATATTATTTGTCCTTCGCCTTTTGCAGCTTCTCCAGCTAAATATGGCTGAAGAAATTTATATTTCCTTCATAATTTGCACTTTCTCTATTTACAACGAAGAGACAACAACGACTCAGAGAGTAATTTCAGAGTTTGTATTCTTTGGGAAATAGTTTTTTTCTTTTTTCATTTAAAATATTGTGATTACAAATGTGAAGATCTTTCTAACAAAAAGTCCTTCTAAATTTATACAGATATTTATTAATTTCAATCATTAACTAAAATTCATTTTGTTATTAAATACAAATAGCTAAAATCTCAAAATATCAACTATGATTTGAAGAGAAATATCTATTGAGCCAATGGTGAGCTTCAATTATTTATTTTTTTAGATATAAGAGATTCATAAAAAAATAATTTCTTTTTGTCTATTATATCCATGATTATACAGATTAATTCATGATAGTTTCTATATTCCTTTTCTAGACAACACCCAATATCAGGACGAAGCATGCGGATATGGCGATGCATCAGGCAAAGAGAATGTTCAGCCTAATGCACAATGTGATCGACGCCAGCATAGTGGTGAGGAATTCATCGCACGACACGAAGTTTGTGTAGCTCCAAAGTGAAATGGTAAGTCTTTGATCTTATTACTGCGCCTTTTGCAGCCTCCCTAGATAAATATGGCTCAAAATAATTTTTGCTGGTTTCATGAATTCGGCAAGCAATCTGCCTAGTATTTATTACCTAACAAGTATTAAAACGATATAATATTTAAAACAACTTCCTTCCTTCTGTTCGACAAGTGCAAGCAGTTGTGTCTGTGTGCGAGTAAGCTAGCTACTTTCCTTCCTTCAGCCACCAACACCTCGAAGTTTTGTCTGCTGAACTTCCATTGAACCAACCACACGAGGTTTGTGTAGCACCACAGTGTACCTAACAAGTATTAAAACGATATAATATTATATTTAAAACAACTTCCTTCCTTCTGTTCGACAAGTGCAAGCAGTTGTGTCTGTGTGCTTCGTTAATTCCTTAAGGATCCATAACCTCAAAGTTTTTCTGCGTGTGGAAGGAAGTTCATTCCAAGAAGGAATCAACCACCACACCAGGTGTGTCTAGCTCCACAGTGAAAAGGGTAAGTCTTAGATCATTCATATTATTTGTCCTTATAACTACGCCTTTTGCAGCTTCTCCAGCTAAATATGGCTGAAGGAATTTATCTTTCCTTCATAATTTGCACTTTGTCTATTTACAACGAAGAGACAACAACAACAACGTCTCAGAGAGTAATTTCAGAGTTTGTATTCTTTGGGAAATAGTTTTTTTCTTTTCTCATTTAAAATATTGTGAATACAAATGTGCAGATCTTTCTAACAAAATGTCCTTCTAAATTTATACAGATATTTATTAATTTCAACCTTTAACTAAAATTCATTTTATTATTAAATTCAAATAGCTGAAATCTCAAAATATCAACAATTTTTAATTCACCATTTATAGAAAAGAAACATACACGGACACAGTTAACCCAGCCTCTTCAGCTCATTCGGAAAGCACAAAGTTGTCAGCTTTCCATAACATTATCCACAGGTTCCTACATGTTCCAATGAACGCCATTGATCTCAAAGACTATTCAAAAGAATTAGTAGATAAACTTATTCACAAAAAAACAAAAATCCCTTGTATGATGTCAAAAGTCTCAGCGAAAATAATAGATATAGGAAAATAAACCATCAATTATCAAACATTCTAAAGTCTTATAACATTACGACCTCCTTCTACAATAGATTTAATTAAAGGAATCTCTTGGGAAACAACAAACTGAAGTGATCAATCAGGTTTACCGAGTAGAGTGTCAAAATTGCAATTATATATATATAGGAAAAATGGCTAGAAATCTTAAAATTCGGGGATAGAAGCAGATACTTCTGAGGAAGGACGTGGAACGTCGGTAATTAGATAAAGATTGACTTTTTGTCTAATTTGATTCCTGACTGCCGATATTTATCAGAAATATAAAAACAAATTAAGTAAATTTGCGAAGTTACGAGAAAACTATTTCCCCAACATAATATCAATAAGTGAGATTTTGTCCTTTTTTATGGTTCAATTAATATAATTCTTTTATTTGTTTTTATTTAGATCCTGAACAAGAGAAAAGGGTGCTGGGAAAAGAAGAAGGAAAGATAATCTTGACTTCTATATTTAAATAACTTCTGATCTCCGTAAAAATACAGAAAGATGATTTGAAGAGAATTATCTATTGCGCCAATGGTGAGCTTCAATTATTTATTTTTTTAGATATAGAGATTCATAAAAAAATAATGTCTTTTTGTCTATTATATCCATGATTATACAGATTAATTCATGATAGTTTCTCTATTCCTTTTCTAGACAACACCCAATATCAGGACGAAGCCTGCGGATATGGCGATGCATCAGGCAAAGAGAATGTTCAGCCTAATGCACAATGTGATCGACGCCAGCATAGTGGTGAGGAAGTCAAACTTGTTTCCGTTTGCCTAGAAACACCTATCCATGAATACAGTGTTTTGAATTTATCCAATTTAGAAATGTTTATGCACCTAGATTTTTACACTTTAAAACCTTTCGACTTTATGTATCGTGGGTTTTCCTTTTGAGAGTGAATCTTGGCCAGGAAATGTGTTTGTGTATATGGATCCACAATCACCTTTTTGTCCGTGGCAAACAGGTTAAAGCTAACCTAGTAAAAATAGGTTGTTAAATATATAAAACCAATTTTGAGTTGAAATATTTCCCCTACCTCCACCGCTCGTATGCGAGCGCTCGAGTCTCGCTCGCACAGTCGTTGACGAAACAGCTGACCTGACAAACCAACTCTCCTGATGCCGAGCAACTAAAAGGTAGGAAGATATTTCCAACAAAGGTATTCATCAGATGTTCATTTTAAGACGTTATTGAAGAATTGCCAAATCACAACGGAACTTAGACAATTTTTTTTTCCACTCATTCTTTTCAAAACGAAAATCCATCTGTAGCTAGATGATGCCTACATATAGGACGACTTTCGAATGTTGGCCACACGTTTAGTAAACAAAACCACTATTTCAATTTTTGAAATATCACACAAATAATATAAAATATGATCAGGAAGTCAGCAGGTTAGGATGTTAATGCTCAGGTATTCACACCAAACCGCAAATACCAACAAACACATCTTCCCGACTCCTGGCAACTCTTATTTCATCACCGACCAACATGCACAACAAAAACTTATGACTACAGTGTTTTGAATATATTCAATTTAGAAATGTTTATGCACCTAGATTTTTACACATTAAAACCTTTCGACTTTATGAATCGGGGATTTCCTTGTGAGAGTGAATCTTGGCTAGGAAATGGGTTTCTATATATGGATCCACAATCACCTTTAGTCTACTCTCGAAAAACTTTATAAATTCACACGTCTTAATTTTCTATAGTGAAATGTGACTTAGATTATCACGATGTTAGCAGAAAACTATTTCCCCAACATACCAGCAATAAATAAGATGTTGTTTTTTTATGGTTCGATAATTCTTTTATTTTTGTTTTATCTAGGTCCTGAACGCGAGAAAAAGATCCTAGAAAAGAAGGGGAAAAAATAATATTGGCACCTGGAAAGATGGATTTGAAGAAGAATATCGATTGTGCCAAGAGTGAGTTTCACTTTGAATTTTGGAGTTTAGGCTTTCACACTTGTTATCATTTGTAAAAGAATTTGATTTTCGGTTTATTTGTAATTTTTACAAATATACCAGAGTTAAACCGAAAAGCGAATTCTTTTACTAATGAGTTTCACTTATTTATTTTCCAGCAGAAATTCATAAACAAATTTCTTCTTTTTATTTATGTCTGATTATACAGCTCAGGTAGAAAATCAAGATTAAGCCAGTGGATACGGCGATGCATTATTCAGCCGAATTCACTATGTGATCGACGCCAGCATAGTGGTGAGGAATTCAAACTTGTTCCGGTTTGCCAACAGGGCCAACATGCCCAACATACACTTGTGACTACAGTGTTTTGAATTTATCCAATTTAGAAATGTTTATGCACCTAAATTGTTACACATTAAAACCTTTCAACTATATGAATCGGGGTTTTCTTTTCGAGAGTGAATCTTGGCCAGGAAATGTGTTTGTGTATATCGATCCACAATCACCTTTTGTCCGTGGGAAACAGGTTCAAGTTAACCAAGTGAAAAAAGGTATTCATCAGATGGACGTCAGATGTTCATTTTAAGAGGTTATTGAAGAATTGCTGAATCACAACGGAACTTAGACAATTTTTTTTTTCCACTCATTCTTTTCAAAACAAAAATCCATCTGTACTAGATGATACCTACATATAGGACGACTTTCGAATGTTGGCCACACGTTTAGTAAACAAAACCACTATTGCAATTTTTGAAATATCACACAAATATATATAAATATATGATCAGGAAGTCAGCAGGTTAGGATGTTAATGCTCAGGTATTCACACCAAAACGCAAATACCAACAAATACATGTTCCCGACTCCTGGCAGAGATTTATTAATTTCAATCATTAACTAAAATTCATTTTGTTTTTAAATACAAATAGCTAAAAATCTCATAATATCAACAGTTTTTAATTCACCATTTATAGAAAAGAAACATTCACGGACATAGTTAACCGAGCTTCTTCATCTCATCCCAAAGACACAAAGTAGTCAGATTTCCATTACATTATCCACAGGTTCCTACATGTTCCAATAAACGCCATTGATCTCAAAGACTATTCAAAAGAATTAGTAGATAAACTTATTCACAAAAAAACAAAAAACAGTTGTATGATGTCAAAAGTCTCAGCGAAAATAATAGATATAGGAAAATCAACCTATCAATTATCAAACATTCTAAAGTCCCATAACATTACGACCTCCTTCTACAATAGACGTAATTTAAGGAATCTCTTGGGAAACAACAAACTGAAGTGATCAATCAGAAAGTGTGTTTACCGAGTAGAGTGTCAAAATTGCGATTATATATATAGGAAAAATGGCTAGAAATCTTAAAATTCGAGGACAGAAGCAGATACGAGCATATCAAGGTGAAAATTCAAATGTGGCCAAACATTTATTAGAAAATGGACATTCATGGACGATGTACAATTCATGCATTAGTCTACCAAAGGATTAGGATCTTTGTTTGATGCCCCCTTAGCTACGCCCTGACAGAACCAAGTTTTTCTATTTGACAAACAAGAAATTAAATTCGATATTAACAAAAGACAAACACCTTTGGATATCATGGCTAAATAATTAGAGTTGAAAATTATTAAATATAAATTTTCTATAGAAAAATGTGATATATTTTATCACAAAACCGAGAGTTCGATGTTAAAAGAAAACTATAATAGCAATAAATAAGATTTTGCTTTTTTATGGTTCGATAATTCTTTTATTTTTGTTTTATCTAGGTTCTGTTCAAAAGATAAATATACTTGAAAAAGAAGAGGAAAAAATAATTGTGGTACATACACCTACGTCTACCTTTCTTATCTTCCAAAGACTGCAGAAACATAGATTTCAGCAAGAGAAGATATTGTGCCAAGGGTGAGTTTCATTTATTTATATTTTCCTCATAAACAAACTATATTATATGTATGATTGTACAGATTGTTTCTCTATTTCTTTTCAAGATAACGCCGAGAATCACTGTTTAATCCCTTCTTCCCCGCTCACTAACCAGCTTCGTGAAAAGTATTTTTTTTTTTTTGAATTCGGAATCAGAGTAGGCATAGAGAATCCTTCTCCGACTATTTCAGCTCTTCACCATAAGTGAGTACAACAAATAAAACCGACCCCCTATTACCTACCAACCTACCAACAATATACCCACCACTTGTTCTAACATTCACGAGGATGCAACAGGCAAAGAAAACGTTCTGCCGAATTCACAAATTGATCGACGCTATCATAATAGTGAGGAAGTCAAACTTGTTCTCGTTTGTTTAGAAACGCCTATCAAAGAATACACTTTTTTGGATATCTCCAATTTATGCACCTAAATTTGTATTCTTTTCGATTATATGAATTTATCGCATGGTACGGGAACCGAACCCGCGATTACTGGAACGAGGTATTATTTGATGAACAAAAAATTAAATTCAACACTCACAGAATACCAACAGCTCAAAATTCTCAAATTAAATTGTAATTATATTTCTCTTTAACAGATAACTTCAAATACTAATCAGAGAATATCAGAACAGAATACAGAAGTCACCAACATGGAGCCTTTCAGCAAAAACCTTTGAACTACTTAGTTAATTCATTCAGTCAGATTCATAAAAATCTCTTAAATAACTTTTTAAATTCAAAATTCACACTTGTTAATTTTCTATAGAGAAATTTAACGTATTTTATCAGTGTGACGTTACGAGAAAACTATTTCCCCAACATAATAACAATATATCTAAAGAATTTGTTACTTTTTATGATTCGATAAATTTTTATTTATTTTTGTTTTATCTAGACTCCGAACGAGAGAAAAGGTTCCTGAAAAAGAAGGAGAAAATATAATCTGGGATCATATAGATAAAACTCTCTTTCTTCTCATCATCCAAAGAGTAAAAACATGGATATCAACAAGAATAGATATTGTGCCAAGGGTGAGTTTCAATTATTTATTATTTTCCAGTATAAATTAAAAAACAAACTAATTTCTTCTTTTCACTCGTATGCATGATTATAGGGATTAATTAATGATTGTTTGCCATATTCATTTTCTAGACTAGCGCCAAATATCACGATGAAGCCAGGGGTTGCAGCAGACAAAAAGAACTGTTAAGGAAATAATGTTCCCTTCCTGTGGAGTGGGAAAAGGGCCGGGGGCTGGCAGCGCCCATCAACCAAATTAATGGAAAACATCTAATTATTAACAAGAACATTCAGCCGAATTCACTATGTGATCGACGCCAGCATAGTGGTGAGGAAGTCAAACGTGTTCCCGTTTGCCTAGAAACACCTATCCATGAATACAGTGTTTTGAATTTATCCAATTTAGAAATGTTTTTGCACCTAAATTTTTATACTTTAAAACCTTTCGACTTTATGAATCGGGGTTTTCCTTTTGAGAGTGAATCTTGGCCAGGAAATGTGTTTGTGTATATGGATCCTCAATCACCTTTTGTCCGTGGCAAACAGGTGATTAGGAAGCCAGCAGGTTTGGATGTGAATGCTCAGGTATTCACACCAAACCGCAAATACCAACAAGCACATGTTCCTGATCCTCATTAATTGTCAGTTGCAACTGAAGAACACGCATGTGTTCGGTGTGGGAGAATATTTTTTCTCAATTCATATGGAAAATATATAATTCCAGAAAATTGTCTATATCATCGGGGGAAAATATTTTCCGATAAATACCATTGTTGCAATGGCAATAAAGAAAAGCCCAGGTTGTACCAGTGCTTTAGTCCATGCCTGGAATCGTCTAAGTGCTGGAATGAATGGGCCTTTTGACGGAAGTGTCAAAACTTTCAAACGGCAAAACCCTGATGGAAATTACGGTGTCTTTGCTATGAGGATGTGTGTATGATGCATACGTCCTACCGCAAAAATCCAATAGTTGACTACGTCACGTGTTTCTCTGGCATAACACCCGAAGATCTATCAAGACCAGATGTAAAATTTCTCCGACAATTGCAAAACGATCTTTTGGGCTTGCTCAATTCGGAAACAATTTTCTCGAAGGTGATTTGAGAGCTTTGAAAATAATCAACAAAGTCAACGACACCTCAGAATTATTCCCTCACTTTACGGCGTTCTTTAAAAAACCTTGCGAAAACATTTCTGAATAAGGATATTCAAAACAGTGCAGAGAGATTTTTAATTTTATCTAATAGTCGACTACGTCACGCGATTCTCTGGCATAAAACTCGAAGATATATCCAAACCAGATGTGGAATTTCTCCGACAAGTCCAAAACGATCTTTTGGGCTTGATCAATTCGGAGACAATTTTAATCGGGCATGATCTCGAAAGTGACTTGAGACCCTTAAAAATAATCAACAAAGTCATTGACACATCTGAATTATTCCCTCACTTTTCGGGATTTCCTTTTCGGCGTTCTTTAAAGAACCTTGCTAAAACATTCCTGAATAAGGATATTCAAAATAGTGTAGAGGGACACGATGCAAGAACTTGCATAGAATTGATTTTATGCAAGTTGAGAAAAGACTTGAAACATTATCCCCCTTGTGTGAGGTGAAGATGTGACTGCGATTGGCAGTTACTATCGAAACCTCAGATAAGTCTTGATATGCTCAAGACTTGAGCGCTTCCTGTAAATTCTTTTGATTTCCAGAGATAAGCGTTTCAGAGGGTTTGCCGTGAATGAGTTTGACTTGCAATTTCATTTAAGTCATCACATGTTGTGAAAATTCTTAAGGTTAATCTTGATGCCTGGATGCATCACCTCTTTCAAGTCACGCGATTTGGAACAGAATTTTTCCCCTTCTTTTTGTTAAAGTTTTTAAATTTTATTACTTTTATTATATTTTATTATATTTATTTATTTTGGTTTTTGTTATATTTGTTTTTTATTTATTCATTTTTATTATTATTATATAGAGATTTTTAAAATGTACTTAGGACCTTCGGGTGTACAAAGATATTCTCCCTGGGTCATAGTTGAATTATTAGCGAAGCAGATCAATTGAAAACCCCTCATCCCCTATAGCTCTATATTCATTATTATTAAAAAAATTCTATTAATTTTAAAATGTACATAGGAAAATCGACCAAGTTTATAAGAAAAAAGGTAGTCTATATATGGGAAGAAAGAAATACTTCAATAAATGAAAGTTGTGTTCCATCAAATTATATTAAAATCACTTCAAAATAGAGCATATTTAGTTTCCGATTGTATATAAAAATTCAGGAAGTAAAATTAATATTTCTGAATTATTCCCTTACTATGCAGGATATCCTTTTCGGCGTTCTTTAAAGAATCTTGCGAAAACATCTCTGAATAAGGATATTCAAAACAGTGTAGAGAGATTTTTAAATATTTTATAATTCTTACCATCATTTTATCAAATTTTAATTTTTTATTTAGTAAAATTAAGAATAATTTGTTTAAATTTTTTGTATTTTATTTATTTATTTTTTTTTAACATTTTACTAATCAATTGTGTCTTGGTGAAACCAAAATAAAAATATTAAAAGTTGTTTCTTTAAAACTCATATTTAATTTATTTCAAATTTTTTCAAATTCCTATTTAAATATTTTTCCTTTTTTTTTTTAAATTCAAACTTAAATAAAAATAAAAACATAAAAATACGTTAAATAGTTTCAAAATTCATAAAAATAATTAAATATTATTTAATTCTCACAATTATTATACAATAACTAAATATATATACGTATATTAATTTTAATTTTTTTTTTTTTTTTTTTAATTTATAAGAATTTAAATTCTTTGTTTGAAGAGAAAATTTAAAGGGAGAAATTTATATTAAGAATCACGAATTTTCACAACAAATTTATGCCCAAATGTTTTGAAATAATAATTAAACAATATGTTGGAGATAAAGAAATCTCGATAAAGGAGCAACAGAAGAAACAATCAGAATCTATTCAGTTTTTTGCTTTTTTTTAATCCATTACTTGCTTCAGAAATTTGGTAAAAAAAAACAAAAACAAATTTGAATAAGAGTGATAGTTGATAATGAAACGAGAATACGGAATCCAACAACTTAGGATAAAGTTGATGGGTTGATTTTCTAGACAATGTCGAGTATCACTTAGATGAAGAAACCAAGGGATGCAGCAGGCAAAAAGAACATTCAGCCGAAATCACAAAGTGATCGACACAACCATAGTGCTGCAGAAGTTACACTTTAGTCTTAAAAACCTCTCCAAGAATACAATCTTTTGAATAGCTTCAATATATGCACCTAAATTTTTACACTTTAAAACCTTTCGACTTTATGAATCGGGGTTTTCCTTTTGAGAGTGAATCTTGGCCAGGAAATGTGTTTGTGTATATGGATCCTCAATCACCTTTTGTCCGTGGCAAACAGGTGATTAGGAAGCCAGCAGGTTTGGATGTGAATGGTCAGGTATTCACACCAAACCGCAAATACCAACAAGCACATGTTCCTGATCCTCATTAATTGTCAGTTGCAACTGAAGAACACGCATGTGTTCGGTGTGGGAGATTCCTCAATTCATATGGACAATATATAATTCCAGAAAATTGTCTATATCATTGGGGAGAATATTTTCCGATAAATACCAATGTTGCAATGGCAATAAAGAAAGCCCAGGTTGTACCAGTGCTTTATTCCATGTCTGGAATGGACTAAGTGCTGGTATGAATGGTCATTTTGACGGGTATGTCAAAACTTTCAACTTGTACCAAATAATGGAATGCTGCCAGAAGTTATTTAAATTGAGTCAAAATTTATAATTTCTTTATTGAATTGATAATTTTCTTTAAATAAATTTTATAAATATTAAAATATTCATATCAGAGAATTAAAATATTATTTTTTTTTAAAAAAAAAAAAAAAAAAAGGGAAGAATATTTGTACCAAATAATGGTTGCTGGGGGGGGGGAATTGGTATGAGAGAGGTGCAGGGGTATTTGGGGGGGGGCCCCCCCCAAGAGAGGTGGGAGAGTGAGGGGAGGCCGAGCGAGAGCGAACGGAAGAAAGAATAGAAGAAGGAGAGAACGAAAAAATCGAGTGAACGAGCCTGGTCGGGACGACCGTAACGCACCTGCGGACGTTAGCAATTAATTGCCACCGAAACTTATCGTCGCCTATCCTGGAGCAAATTCGTTTATTAGCTAAATCTGCAAGGAGGCAGGAAGATTGGACGGCACTTGAGGTCATCTCACCCGGGGCTCAAATCCGCTCACTCTCTTCACGTAGATATAATTGTATATATATGTACATATCTGAATTCTGAGATTTTTTTTTTTAATATACCATCTAAAAATTAATCATTTACTTTTTTTTATTGACGGCACGGAGACACTCACACCCCCACTCCCGTCTCCCTGAACTACGGGTCAAATTATAAACATTCGTATTAAACTTTCACACCCCTGATGGAAATTACGGTGTCTTTGCTATGGATTGTGTTTTCACATCTCGAGGCCTAAAACTTGCCAGAGTGTTAATTGTCGGAATTGACCTAGGATTTGTGTATAATGCCTACGTCTTACCGGAAAATCCATTAGTTGACTACGTCACGCGATTCTCTGGCATCACACCCGAAGATCTGTCCAGACCAGATGTGGAATTTCTCCGTCAAGTTCAAAACTATCTTTTGGGCTTGATCAATTCGAAGACAATTTAAATCGGGCATGGTCTCGAAGGTGACTTGAGAGCCTTGAAAATAATTCATAGCGAAGTCATTGACACCTCGGAATTATTCCCTCACATTTCGGAATATCCTTTTCGGCGTTCTTTAAAGAACCTTGCAAAAACATTTTTGAATAAGGATATTCAAAACAGTTTAGAGGGACACGATAGTTTTGAGGACGCGAGGACTTGCATAGAATTGATTTTATGCAAGTTGAGAAAAGACTTGAAACATTATCCACCTTGTGTGAGGTGAAGATGTAACTGCGATTGGCAGTTGCTATCGAAACTTCAGATAAGCCTTGATGATGAATTTTTAAGGCTAATGTCTCGATGCCTCGATGCATCGCTTTTTTCAAATCTCGCGATGTGGAGCAGAATTTTTTCCCTTTCTTGTTGTTAAACTTTTTTTGACGGATATGTCAAAACTCTCAAACGGCAAACCCCTGATGGACATTACGATGGCTTTGCAAAGAGGACGTGTGTATGATGCCTACGTCCTACCGGAAAATCCATTAGTTGACTACGTCACGCGATTTTCTAGCATCACACCCGAAAATCTGTCCAGACCAGATGTAAAATTTCTCCGACTTGTCCAAAACGATCTTTTGGGCTTGATCAATTCGGAGGCAATTTAAATCGGGCATGGTCTCGAAGGTGACTTGAGAGCCTTGAAAATAATTCATAGCAAAGTCATCGACACATCAGAATTATTCCCTCACTTTTCGGGATATCCTTTTGAACTAGAGAAAAGACTTGAAACATTATTCACCTTGTGTGAGTGTGAAGATATGAATGCGATTTCTAAATTAGAATTAGATCTAAAATACGATAGTTATTCCAAGTTTGTGATATCTGAATTGTAAGATTTCTAATTTCTGGATCAGAATTCTAGTCTGCTATAATACCTTAAATGGAAATCAAGGATGCTGTGATAACTGATTTGAAAGTCTAATTCCTGTCAAGAATGTTAGATAAGCAATGAATTAGAGATCTATTACATCGAATTTTCGAACGTCTTTTTTTCCCAATAATTAATATGTACTTTCCCTTACCAAACATTTTGATTGATCAAAAAAAAGAGTTTCTACTCTTCATCGAATCGAATATACACGGGAAGGTGTTTCGCAGTGATTAACGTGAATGAGTTTGACTTCCAATCCCATTTAGGATTGCAAACAATTACCTCATTCTAATCCCAAAGGGAAAGTGAGTGGGTGGGTGGCTTGCTTTCTCTCTCTCTCGTTGTTTAAATAAACGCAATTTGTTTTGCGGTCTGTTTGCATCTAACCCAACAACAAGAGAGAATTTAAAGTCCCAATCAATTTAGTTTAAAAATTCTAGAGATTATTTATTTAATAATATTTTTTTTTTGTACTTTACTGTTAATTAAAAATATTTTCATTTTGGTATTTATATAAGTTTAATTAATTTGTTGTTGTTGTACACGAAAGAAAAGAGTCAGCAAGTGACTGGTATTAGCAGAATAGATAAGATACGGATTATCTAGAGCAGCCATTCTCAAAGTGTGTTCCGCGGAACTCTAGGGTTCCGCGATAACCCTGCAGGGGTTCCGCAAGAATTCAGACAAAAAAAAATCAAAACACCTCTCTCTGGTAGAACGTTTTGACGAACTGAGGTCGCCACTCACAACAGTACAATTTTACTATGTCGCCACCGTCGATATCTACCTGTGCACGCTCACATTTTTATTTTCGAGATTTTTGAAAATGTTCGAGATCGAGGTTAGAACTATAAAAGTCGCGCCTCAACACTCATTAGCGCTCGGAGCGATAAGTACCTACCTACTTACAAGCCAGCTAGCGAATTGCGAATTTCAAACGAAGTGTTTAGGTATTGTATTCTGATTGTATCAGTTTTGTACATTTCTTCTTTAGACTAAACTCATCTACGCAGTAACATTATTAATGAAGAAGAATGGAACGTTGGTTTAAAGGCGTTAAACGTGTTGCAACAACATAATGCAATAAAGAATACATTTTTATTGTAGGGTTCCGTCAAGAATTTCGCTTTCCAAAAGGATTCCGTCACCAAAAAAGTTTGAGAACCGCTGATCTAGAGGTTTTTGTCATGTGACTGAATACAATTTTGACCAAAACGTTGGGAAACCACTCTAAACACCAACATCAACATTATTGAATTATGATCAGACTAATAAGAGATATTTTCTGGAACAGAGATAAATCCCAGGGATGGAGAGATTTACCCAAATGATACATTCCCGGACTTGAAGCTTTTATTTATTTAGATATCAAAGGCTACATTCATGGACGAAAACAATATTCCCATATAAGATAGTACCACATTATCCAAGCAGTATAGTGACTAAGCGAGATATGGATTTGAATTTTCGACAGAGCACGTGTTCAAAAAATTATTTATCAACCCCGAGGGAAGAAAATCTTAGAAAAGAGTCCGGCATATCTCCAACCTGGCTAATCTTAGAACGGAAGAACAGAAATCGAGAAAAACAAAATTGTACAAAAAAATATAATAACTTGAATCAAATGAAGTAGTGACAAAATCAGATAAGGTTGATATTACGTGAGCAATCGTTGTCCGACAACGCCAATTGGAGCAAGTGCGGGTATTATGGCAAACACGGGTAATATGGAATACCGGCAAATCTCGATCTCCTTAATTGCTGCAATTTATCTAATGCTTCTCAAACGTGAGTGGTAGTTGTCGTTATCCCGCCAGAACAATTGATTGTCTTTCTGCCTATTCGTCTATTTGATCAACGTCCCGTAATTTTGAAACGAAATTATAGAAGAAATACTCGGGTTCCGCAAATTCTCAAAAGAGGAAGCGTAAAAAAAAATGACAAAAAATTTCCAAAATTTTCCCATTGGAAAGCATTGAATTTTGTCTTTTGACTTATAAAAAAATAGAGACAAATGAAAAATTCAAGTCAATTAAAATTAATTAAAATGAATAAATAATTAAATCTCTCAAATGAAAAAAAGAAAAAAATCATTGTGTGGTTTTTATGAAAGCACGATGCAAGTGAAATCTTTTTTTTCGGATCGTAGGCGTTTAACTGAAAATTATTCAATTAAAGGTATCAAAAGCGCGTTTTTAATCTTAACTTAATAAAATTGGAAAATGTGGAAATCAATAGACGCATGTTAAAAACTGAGAACAATATTTTATTTACGTAGTATGTGACGATTTAAATCATTTTAAATTATTTTAAAATTTTAATTTAAAAATTGAATAATTAAATCTCACAATTATTTTTTTATAATTTGTCATATATATTAAATTTCAACTTTGCTATTTTTGTCGTCACGGCTTGTGACGTCATGTCTTGTAGCGACACGGCTTGTAACACGACATGCTGATAGAAAAGCGAAAAAATTTGAGGCCATCAAATAAAAGTTTCACTTTAATAATAAAAATTATTATATAATTTTTTTTTTTTTTTTTTTTTTTTTCTTAAAGTGATCGGGGATGGGGATTGGATCAAGACAGACAGACAGACAGACGGATACTACGCTATTATATATATATATTCTTCCGGCGGACAAAGGGAACGCCACCGTCATACTCAACACAGTGGATTACAACAACAAAATGTCCGAGCTCCTGAACAATACAGATTACAAAAAGACCGGCGACAATCCCACCACATACCTCGAAACAACAACACGGAAATCCCATTTGGACCCTGTCATCAAACAACAAATCGCCCCTCGAAATAACTCTTCCAGAATACCCAGAGCCTACGGTCTACCAAAAATCCACAAACCCGAGGTCCCACTACGACCTATAATCAGCGCCTTCCGCTTGCCCACACACAAACTAGCACAACACCTAGCCAAAACACTTCAACCCCTCGCAGAAGAAGCAGCCCCTTCCTACGTCAAAAACACAGTCCACTTCCTAAACCGCCTACAGGATTTCCAAATATCTCCAGACATCATGTTGGTTAGTTTTGACATTGTATCCCTATTCAACCAAGATCGCGATCAACGAAACTTTAAACATTCTAAAAACAAAACACAGAATCCCACACGAAACCATTTCATTAATCAAACATGTACTTCACTTTCAACAAACAGGTCCAGGGGCCCTGTATACATACCTCAAAAGGCTCTAAATTCAGGTAGACGTGAGGGGGTTGTCCAATATCTTTTCTCTTTATGGTATAATGTTGATAAAGAAAAGCCAATAGAAAGGCGGACCGCACAGCTAGTTTATTAATAAAAATTCAAATAATTTCTTTAAAATACGTGAGAGAGAAGTAAGGAATTTTTTGTTTTCTAGACAACAAACAAGGAAATCTCTCTCTATTATTCTATTCTTTGTCTCTTGATAATAAACAAGAGAGAGAGAGAAAGGGCTTAGTGACAAGATTGTGATACTAACTTTGAAGTTTATCAGCATAGAAAGGGAGAGGGATTATAAAGAGAGAGGATTCCCTCTCTTCCTCTCTCTCTCTTACTCGATTTATCGTCCGTCTGACCCTAAACTGACATCTCAACCTTACAGCCAATTTATTTGCCCTTTTACTTGTAGACAAACTCTCTTGCTAACAATATCATTAATATCTCTTTTGTTGGTGAACAAAAAAAAAAAAAAAAAAAAAAGAAGGAATTTTAATATGGAGTTAGTTGTTTAGGCTTTTTTCAAATAAGTCAATGGATAAGGAGATTTTTAGCCAAATACATACATCGATAAATTGGAAATACACTGTGCGTTAAAGATAACGTGACACTTTGTTTCCTCTTAAGAAGATCTGTTCTAATCAAGGGCGAACACAGGGGGGGGGGTAAAAGGGGTAATTACCCGAGATTTGAAAAAATACCTTTTTTTCGAAAAAAAAAATTTATTTTGAATGTAAAATTTTAAAAATTAATACTTAAAAATTTGATTTGTATTTATATTCTGGCAAACAAATACAGAATGCGCCTTTAAATTACCGAAATTAAGAAAAAAAATGTGTGCTGTGCGACGAGTCACACCAGATTAACCCCCCCCCCCGAAACATCTCTGGATCCGCCCTTGGTTCTAATCTATCTGTAATTTATTAAACATTTAATATGAAATATCTTATACATTTCTAAATAAATTTAGCAAAAATCCATAACATTTTAATACTGTAAATTTGAAACGTTATTTTTGCCGAGGATTTTCTTAATTTGAAATGTTGAAAACAATAAAACGATTGTCTTCTGCTGAAGTATAAATTCTATTGATTTATTTAAATTACAGATACTAGTTTCGAGAACATTTGTCCTCTTCATCAGTCTGATATACAATATACATGTTGGAAAAACAGAAAAAAAAAAATTTTTGGGCACTCGTATTTCGGAACATAAAAGAATTTTTGAAGGCGAGTTATGGTCATAGCACTTTTGCTGGCCATTTAATATCTGAAAAACATCATCAAAAATTCAATTAATTAGAACAGAAAATGACCTCCTAAAAATCGGAATTTTCGAATCCTTAGAAATCTTAAAGTCATACAATAAATCACGAGTAACCTTTCCGGAAGTCACATTTTTAAAAAATAGCAGCGAAAACAATGCTGCCATCTACAGTCAACCATAAAAACTGAGAGAGAGTAAGTGGTGGTTCATATTTCACACATACGTCACACTATAGATAATTTTCATTTAAAATATTGTATTTTGTATCAGACTGATGAAGAGGACAAATGAATCGTTTATTTCAGAAACCACCTAAGTGTGTTTTTTTAAACTTTCGGAAAACTAAAGAAAACAGTTTTGCAGCTTAAGTATAGGTCTAGTCTCCTTTAAATATTTTTTTACCTAATCAAAAACATGCTATTGGTATAATCTAAAAGATGTATTTACCTTTAAATTGTACAGTAGCACCAAAAACACATGATTTGAAATTTTATCGCTTAGGTGGTTTTTTGAAATAAACGATTTAAATGTTCTCGAAACTAGTATCTGTAATTTAAATAAATAAATCAATGGACTGACTTCTTCTTCCCTTTAAGATTTCACATATCCTTCGCTGGACCCCTATATGTATATTTATCAATAACGGTTATCGTCTAAAGTCTTAAATGGCCTGAGTTGCCGAAAAGACTGTGTGAATGTGTGTGTGAGTGTGAGGTGTGAATGAGAAAAAAAGTGTGAATGTTTAAAAAAAAAAAAAAAAAATAAAATAAAAAAAATAAATCAATAGAATTTATATTTCAGCAGAAGACAATCGTTTCATTCAATTAATTAAAAAATTCCGCCAAGAAAAATTAATGATAAGAGAAGTTAGCAATTCAAAATAAGAGTGACTAAATTCATTCATGTTATTAAATAAAAAAAGAAATATTCTTTGTATAATAAAATAAATTAAATTCAACTTGATTGTAAAAAAAAATATAGTGTCAACAATAGCCAGAAAGAAATAACAATTATAATAATAAAATATCTATGAGAAAGCTCAGTATTAAGTAAATAGAATAAACAAAAAATAATTTTTAAATTTAAAAAAAAGTAATCGAAGTCATTCCTGCAGGCTTGGAAATAAATATGATTATAAAGTAACAGTAAATTTTAAAATTGAAAACTACCCAGCTAGCAGAGACCCGTCAAAATGACGTCGGAAACTGGTCAGAGACTGACCAGAAATGACGTTATGTTTGACGACAAAATGACCTAAAAATCACGGACTAATGTCACAGACCGATGACGACATTTTGAAACGTCAAAAAAAACGTGATTCCATGACTTTTTTTGACCAATTTTTTGACGTCAAAATGACTTAAAAATCACGGACTAATGTCTCAGACTGATGGCGACATTTTGAAACGTCAAAAAAACGTGATTGCGTGACTTTTTTTTGACCTTTTTATAACCTGATGAATAAAAAAAATGAGAAACAAACTCACACATAAAATTAAATTGTATTAATAATTAATAATATAATTATAAAACACATTATTTTAGCAATTAAATACATCTCTTCTCTTCTCTATCCATATAAATGGGGGGGACAAAAATAGGAAAGTTGAAATTTAATATATATATGACTAATTATAAAATAATAATTGAGAGATTTAATTATTCAATTTTTAATTTTAATTAGTACCTATATCGATATTTTATTTTAATACTTTTGTAAAAACGCGATTTTCTATACACTATTATATAAAAGACAATGTTACAGACTATAGCCATTACAGGATCATCATTAGTTACAAATTCAACAGCAATAAAAAGTCATGACTTCATTAACTGCCACCATAGATAATAGACTGTCACTAACTGAACCGGTACGATCCTTTGTGTGCGCTAACAGTTGCGCATGCGCGAAATGCATGGGCATGCGCGAAATGTGTGCGCATGCGTATTAAAATAAAAATATGGAGCTAAAGAAAGTAATAATAAGTGTCGTGATCGGTACCTGATCGGTACGTCTTTATAATGTGATATTTTGCACGTTTTAAAGACGTTACAAAAAAGACGTTTTATTTTAGGTTATAATTAGTCATTTGACGTCTTTTGACCAGTTATGACCAATTTCGGACGTCATTTTGACGAGGTTCTGCTAGCTGGGTAAGCAGGTAAATTAGATTCTTAAATTTAAAAAAAACTTTAAACAAATAAGTACTGTGAGATTTAAATACATTAAATTAACAATACTTAATTAGATCTCGATATGAAATAACGAAGTTTGAAATCTTGAAACGCTGAATAACTTCTCAACTACTGAACGGATTGTCATGAAATTTGCACCAAGCCTAGAGGCAATCGTCCTAATTATTATAGCTGAGTTTCAAAAGATTTGGTTGAAAGGAAGCTGAAAAAACCGTGATTCAAGATAATAAACCGCTCTTTTTTGCCGCTCCCTGCGGTCCGATTCACTTCTAGTTTTAATATCTTCTTAAGCCTACTTAGGACTACAAATTTGCCAAACCTTATCCTAATCCGATGTATAGTTCCAGAGATATAAGCAAAAAAGGCGTGGGGGGTAGAATTTGATATCTACCACCCCACACACACACACACACACTTGTTATTATTATCATCATCATCATAATTGATTATATTTATAATTCCCCCCCCCCTTTTTTTTACATTCGCCAATTTTATTTAATTTCAAAATAATTACCAACATTGAAAATAATAATAAAAAAAAAAGAAATAATAATAATACTGATTAAACAAATATGTATATATAAGCAGAAGCTTAATTAATTCCCTATCGACAATTTCCATTCCATTTTAATTAAACCTGAAGAGGGAGAAACAAACAATGCGGGACGGGAAATGCAATACGTGTATATTGAAAAGAATTCAAATAAAAGACATTGCAGGATTCTGATAGGCGAAAAAACAAATCTGGGGTGACTTAACGCACGGTCTTAGCTCGCTAGTGGAGCTGAGATAATAGCAAACATCCGAAGATTAAATCTTATAAAATTCAACTGCTACAAATCTGCCTCAATATAGAAAACGCATCTTAAAAAATAATAAAAAAAAAAAACTTAATTTATTTATTCAAAATTGACGTTTCGGCTCTGGCTTGAACCATCATCAGAGCCACTGCCTGGAATATTTCCTTGGCGCCTTCCATACCAAAAAAAAAAAAAAAAAAAAAAACTTCAAATCTATTTTTTTTTCTCTTTTTTGACCACAATGAGGGCCAAAACACTTGACTTATAAAAATTCCATTCGCAGACTTTCCCATTGAAAAAACATCTCACCTACTAATCATATAGGGGAGAGAGGGGGAATGGCGTTCACTTAAGGAAAACATGGTGTATCTTTTAAATCATTTATTATAAATCCAAATTAAGATGGGTAATAAAGTCTTTAATTATCGAGTAATCAACAATTTAACACCAAAAGCATATATCTTTGCCCTATTAGTAGTAGGGAAACAATATTAAAAAAACATGTTTGAGCGGCATTGCCCCTGGCTTTGGGTAATGCCGCTCAGGGCATGGGGTAATAACGCTCAAATGTATTTTTGGAATATAACATGTAAGATACATTTTAATTAAAGAAATATTTATGAGATCAATCTTATACAATAAAAGTAAAGTCTATAATCACAAATTAGCATCAATTATTCCCATTTGGACGTAAGATTAGCCTTTTTCAATATAACAAATAGAGTAAAGTCTTCGATGTGAAATCAACTTCAATTATTATAATTATAATATAAACTAATTACTATTATTAGAGGTAACACAAATTAGAAATAGAAATATTTTATTTTTGGACACATAAATCACAGATATATCCATCTGTCGAATCCCACACTGAACACATAGCATGAGCCCACATTCCACAGATGGTGCAGCAATACCACAACTCGTTATTTTTTCCAATTTCTTCGCAAATAATACTTTTGTTATAATTTTCATCATCCACATTCAATTCATCATCACTGTCATCGTCACAAAGCTGCTCTTCATCTTCACAGTCTGAAAAACTTTCTAAGGGGTAATGGCGCTCAGATGAGCGGTATTACCCCAAACGGTAGTTTTATAATTAATTTGAAATAAAAAAAAATCATTTGCAATTGTTGAAAATTGATTACATTATCACAGAATAGAATAGTTTTACTGTCAGAAAAGTAAAATTAAAAATTTAATAAGCATTAAAATTTTGGACTTATCGACAAAAACCACGACACCGAAAATTAGATCAGTGCGGCCACAAACGAAGAAACTCACTTCACGGTCACATGACGCAAGCTGACTGTCCTTTTGCATTGTTGCCTGTTAGAGACCCCCTCCCCCTTGCATTTCACGCTCCGTGGCGATTTGCTAAGTTTTATTTTGACAGAGATACAGGGGTGAGCGCCATTACCCAGTGAGCGCCATTACCCCTCTCTCCCCTATATATTGTATATAAAATCGACCAACAATGTTATAATATAGGTGAAATGTTGAAATTGAAATCTGACAATCCTAATGCCCTGAGGATGGCCCTAAACGTCAGGACTGAGTGTTTAATAAAAGAAAAGAAAATTAGCTGCTCTCTCTTTTTATTCTCCTTCTACTACATCAATTAACCAGCTATATAAAAAACTTCCAATACTAGGTCATTCAATAAGTCCATAGGATGACATATAGATGGCGTTACTAGAATTTTTTCCATATGATTTTTATTTAGTTCTAACCTTCAAACGATACGTGTATAAATTTGACAGCAATCTAACTATTGATTCGTGAGTTATAGAATTTTATGTGAAGCAAGGAAACCAAACAATGGCTTGATAAACATTATTCGAACTCTGCTCCATCCAGTTTTTATTAAATTTAAATGAAGTAATCGCTGAAACTGATGCCTATTTTGACGAGAAAAATAAATCTGTAGTGGTATCGAAAATTTGGAAAATCGCTATACTCCTTATATCGCCCTCGAAGGCAACTATGTTGAATAATAAAATCGAGTTTTGTCAAAATTTTGTTTGTTTTTTTTACTTATTGAATGACCTGGTACTAAATAAAAATTCCGTTTCCGATAAGAGGGTCGATAATAGCAAAGATGATGTTTTGAGCAATTATCGCATCTCTTATCTCTTGTTCTCAGCATAAATGCATGTTTCTATTTTCTCTGCTATGCTCTTATTGTTTATTGCAGATCCAACATAAACGCATTCTTAATCAAACCTCTACTTTGGAAATAATTAACTTAAAAAAAAAAAAAAAAAATCAAACTTGCAACATTTTGGTTGACTACTTTGAAATGCCAAAAAATAAATAAATTCAGGTGTATTCTCTAAAAAACAGACGTTAAAATTTAAAAATCAATAAATGAGTGTTAAAAATAGGATATGAAAATGCAGGCATAGGCATTTTCTATAGTTTGCCTGAGAACCTGCAAAAAGAAAAAACTTCCTGAAATTACGGTTGATACTGTTTCTTCCATCTCCTGAATTCATCATATTCAACGATATTTAAAAAAATTAATAATCAATCAGCGTTTCCGTAGCTGGTGCTTGCCATCATCAGAAATTTAAAATGTATTAAAAAATACAATCTTTTGAAGAAATAAAGTGTATGGCTGTAATATTTAAACAATAGACAATAAAATATTCTCTATACAGGAAACAGTGTCGGCCTTATTTAATTAAAGCCGAAACTGTTTCATGTATTTCGTGGAGATTGTTTTATCTGCCTGCGAGTCAAAGAAAATACGATTACGAAGCATTTGAAGCGACAAGTGAAACACATTCATTCGCTGGTGGGTTAAGAAAAAAAAAAAAAAATCTGACAAATAGCACATCACACAACTTTTTAGAGAAAGTTGGGTGATGTGCTTTTATCAACACCAGATTGATTTTTCAAAAATCAATTTTAAGAAATAAAAACTTTTGGGTGAGAGTGTACTAACTACAAGTCAATATTTAAAAACTGAATTTTCAATTATATATAAAAAAAAAAAAAAAAAAAATTAATCACTTGAAGGCTTTTAAGGTTCATTAGATATTAAAGAAATCCTTTGAGGGCAACGCAAAAGAGATAAATAAACTCCAAAATGGCAAAAATAAGAGAATTTAAACATGTCTTTTATTTAACTAGCGGCATAGCCCGCCTTCGGCACACTTCGTCCTTCTAGACCTCCTCCAACTTTCGTCGTTTTTGTCTCAATTAATATAAATATACATATCTGGCTTAAAATTGGAACCTTATTATTAAAAAAAAAATGGAATTGACCCATAAATATAAAGTTTTAGATCTCTAGTTCAACGGGAAGTGTCTTAAAAATTGACTAATTGGTGTAGGGCTTCAAATAAAGTACCACATTAGTTCGGTCTATTTTATTCACATTTTAATATGTGGTGTTGTCATTTGAAATTACCCAGAATACAAAATTTCAGATTTCTAAGCTCAACGGGAAGTGTCTTGAAAATTGACTAATTGGTGTAGGGCTTCAAATAAAGTACCACATTAGTTCGGTCTATTTTATTCACATTTTAATATGTGGTGTTGTCATTTGAAATTACCCAGAATACAAAATTTCAGATTTCTAGCTCATCGGCAAGTGTCTTGAAAATTGATTTAAATTTGATGACCTTGAAAAATAAACTTGAATAAATAATTAATTAATTTCAATTTCAATATTTAAATTATTTAATTTCTAGATTTTTTTCTATCTAATTGGCTTAAATAAAAAAAAAAAAAGATTAAATTTTAATATCTTATATGATTAATTATAGAATAATAATTGTGAGATTTAAATTTAATTTTTCCTTTAAAAGGTATTTAAACTATTCGAGGAAATTTTAATCTGCCCTCTTGACCTGAGACTCAGAGGCAGAGTATTGGCTTCTGTTGCCAAAGGTCAAGGGTTCACATCCCGTCTTAGGCGAAGAATTTTTTGGGTAACAATCAATAGGGAAAGGAGCCTAAATGGCCTCAAATGCCAAAAAAGACCTTAAACAATGGGTGTGGTTTAGAAATAAAATAGAAAATTTGTTATGTCTTTGGAAGTGGAAATTTAATTGAGGCAGAATCAAAAAAAGAAAAATGAAAATTTCATTTATTATTTTAGCCGTCCCAGGCTGACATTTCGGTCCCTTGTCTAAGCCATCTTCATAGCCGGTTGGCAAGAATAAGGAATTTAAATTTTAAAAATAAATTATAAAGGCCTAAAGAGAAAAAAAAAAATTGACAATAGCGAAAAGAATGTCAACCGGCTAGTATAGGCCTACAATTAACATTTATTAACATAAATAGCAGAAAAAATTATGTACCGTTGGGAATTGAGATCAGTCTGTAATTAGCAGTTTTTAAATTTAGCATTGCTGACATCATTATTAACTTTGAATAGAGAGGATGTAGAGTGTATATTTTTATCGAGTTTGAGTACAAATTAGTAGATTCTTTTTTTATTCACTAAATTATTTTTGATTTTTGTAATGTTCGTTATCTGAGGCTATTTAAACTAATTTTTCAACTAAATAAAAAAGATCTTAAATAAAAATAAATAATCGATTGTCAAATTGTCCTTGGTTAGAGCGATGGCTGTAAGTGCATATGGGAAGTTATTTAAATACTTTCCTCTTAAGTAGGGTAAAAGGAAGTATAAAAGAATTTTTTTTTTTTTTTTAGAGAAAATAATAATAATTTTTTTTTTCTAAACTTAAAAAGAAAAGTAGAAAGAAAAGACATAAAAAAGAGAGAAGACATTAAAAAAGTTAAATGAAATGAAGACGGACACAAAGACAGAGAGAAAACACTCAAAACAAACAAAAAAATAAATAAATAATTGTGCAAATTTAATTAATTAGCTTTTAATAATTAAAAAAATAATTATATTAATATGTATGATTATTACGTAGAATCAAATTTATTTAAATAATTAATTAATTTAGTGAAATTAAATTCAGCAAACAAATTATAAATTATGTACTGGTAGGTTATATCATAGGGGCCTTTATATGAATTTAGTGACATTTAAATCAAGGAAATTGCAAAAAGAATTTCGTCCATTCTCTATTTCTCAAAGAACAACATTAGAATATACCAGATAAGTATAATCGATTTAAATTTTGAGATCGTTATATTATTTATATTTTTATTTTATTTATTTACGTGTGATGATTTTAAATTTAGCATTGCTAACATCATTATTAACTGTGAATAGGGAGGATGTAGAGTGTATATTTTCGTTTATATAAGTCTAAAAGTGAAATTTAACAAAAATAATCTCATAATAATAATAATATTCTTAAAAAAAAAGAAAATTAAAACAAAAATTACGTTTGTTGTTGTTGTTGTTGTTGCCACCCGTCATTGCATTTCGATTGAATCTCAATTTTACTGTAAATATTGAATAAATGTCATGTTAAGGTTAGTTTTAATTCTTATTCATTCTATAAAAAGTAATAATAAATATCTTCTTTTGTTAATTTTTGTTTTTTTATTAATAATATTAATTAAAATTTATGTTTCTAAAATATTTCTTTGTAAGATTTAATTATTAAATTTTTAATTTTTAATTAGACATTTATTTATAAAGATGAAATCGATTCTTGTTCTTTATTTTCTGATTTTCTAATGACATATTATTTTTTTAAAGTAAAATAAATTAGATTCTTACTTCTTTTTTCTTTAATTTGATTTTAAAATATTGGATTCTATGAGCGACAAGAGAAAAGAACAAAAAAACTATATATATATATATATATATATATATATATACGAATATATACACTCTACATCCTCTTTATTTTTTGCCAATTATAAAAAAAAAAAAAAAAAAAAAATACAAAATACGTTAAATATTTGTGTTTGACTGAGAAAGTCTGTTTCATTAACAATAAGGTTTGTAAATATAAAATTAATTTAATTAAGTAGGTTTCGGTTTCTTCCTCAGAAAAATTAAGTGTTTATAATTCAAATGAGAGTTTTTCAAAATAAATGTGATTTTTTTTTTATCATTAAAACTCATAAATGGAGAATTTTCTAAGAATATATGAGCAAGATAAGTAAAGGTTTTTTTTTTTTAATCACTGATAAGTCTCAATTTTTAAGTCTAGAGATGAAAATGAATAAAAGAAGAAAAAAAGAATAACACACCCACTTTGCTGACATTTCGGTCTTGGTCAAGACCATCTTCAGAGTTTGTGATTATATACCTATAGCGACAAACTCTGAAAAAGGTCTTGACCAAAATCTAAACGCCAAAATTCCTCACCAATTTGTTTCAACCTTGACTGATTGAAATTCCTCCCATCAAATAGAGAGAGGTATAATGTTGGCTTGCAATAATGATCAACTGGATTTAATTAGAGGGTGGGGGTATTTGCGGGTACGGTGCGGTGTGTGCATCAATTGAGTGTCACGTCGTCGTCGTCTGTCACGATGTCTGTCTGTCTGTCTGTCTGTCCGTGCAAACACTTGCAGGCAGGCAGGCAACTGTTTAGATTAGAAACTTGAACTCCTCTCTCTCTATACGTGCGTGCATTCACGCCACAATCAATCATTACCTAATCAAATAAATACCCTCTATTGGTTACTAATCAAGTGAAATATTCTATATAAGAAAAAAAAGCGCAAAACTTTCCTACTATATGGACCCTGTTATGCATTAGTGTGTCAAGCGCCAAAAAAAATTTAAAAATTGAGTTAATCACGGAATATTGTTTCAAATGCTATAATTATTTTTTATGAAATATGTCCTAAAAAAATTTATATTTAATGTTACTTGCAGAATTGACAAAAAAAAAATTATATATAATCCAATGAAAACAAAAAACTTTATTGTTAATTTGCTCAAAACTCGGTAGATGGTGCTTGACACACTAATGCGTAACAGGGTTCATATAACTATCCAATTAAGAATGGGAAAGTTTTGCAACTTGGTTGCCTTTTTTATATATATTTAAAAAATCCCGCAAAATCAAAGGAAAGACAAAAATGTCGATTTTCAATTTGAGGGAAAAATCAACATAATCTTGATATGTTTAGTTGGATATTAATTACAAATTTTGTTTTTATAAGAATTTACAATAAAATAGACAGAGAAAAACTGAAATGGAAAGATTAAATTTAAAATTTTAGAAATTTGACGTTAATAAAATAAAATTTCGACATTTTTGTCTTTATTTAATTTAAATTGTATTAAATTGATTAAAATGATATGGATTTGTGTTAAATTAATTTAGAAATGTATAAAATATTTCAGATTAAATATTTAATAAAATAAGGTATTTAGAATATGCCTTCTGAAGAAGAGACAAAGAGTTACGTTTGTTTTTTTATGAAGCGCAGTCGCCTTTACTTTGATCTTCAATCATTAAATTCTTCCTTAAATCCCACAAAATTAAAACAATTAATCTATTATGCAATTAAAATTTACAAATTTTAACAAATAATGTCTGTGAGATTTAAATATATTAAATTAAACACTTAATTAGATCTCGATATGAAATAACGAAGTTTGAAATCTTGAAACGCTGAATAACTTCTGAACTACTGAACGGATTGTCATGAAATTTGCACCAAGCCTAGAGGATATCGTCCTAATTATTATGGCTGAGTTTCAAAAGATTTGGTTAAAAGGAAGCTGAGAAAACCGTGGTTCAAGATAATAACTCTTTTTTACCGTTCCCTGCGGTCCAATTCACTTCTAATTTTAATAAGTTCTTAAGCCCACTTAGGACTAGAAATTTGTCAAATCTCATCCTAATCCGATGAATAGTTTAAGAGATATAAGCAAAAAAAACGTGCATCACACACGTATAGTGCCCGAAACAACGTCGACTAGATTTAAATTTCATTTTACTTAATTATAAGTTCCGGGATGACGATGAAATTGGAAAAAACTAAAAAAAGTATTATAACTCAGTAAAGTACTAGGCTACTCGAAGTAGCCCAAAGACAAAACTTAGCTTAATTTCATATTGAACGGGATAGTATCTCTCAAATTTGATTGATACAAGTAAATAAACGCAAGGATATTTGTTTCAAAATTGATTTAATTAAAAATTACTTAACGCGTTTCGACATTACTGTCATCATCAGAAGTGCATATATGGCGCCATATTCGACATTGCTGTCATCATCAGCGCCATATATGCACTTCATGATGATGACAGCAATGTCGAAACGCGTTAAGTAATTTTTAATTAAATCAATTTTGAAACAAATATCCTTGCGTTTATTTACTTGTATCAATCACGTCCACTAAGATAATGTTTCAACAAGATCCTACGGTAGAAATGTTAAATATAATTTCATCTTAAAATTTGAAATAAATCAAAGTGAATTTTTTAAGAAAATTGAAAAAAAAAAACTAAAAAAAGTTACATCAGTAAAGTACTAGTACGCCTGATTTCCCAAAGACGATTTGTTTTCTATACCACAAATAATAAATATTTAAAATTTCGAGATATGTTTTTGTGGCTGAAATTATTTCTAAGGCCGAGTCAAAAAAAATATGCAGCCAAAATTATTTCTTTTATTATGCCGTTCCAGGCTGAAGATGGGCTAGACCAGTGGCCGAAACGGCATAATAAAAGAAATAATTTTGGCTGCATATGTCTTGCAATTTTAAATTTCGAGAAAAGTAGAAAAAAACTGAAAAAGTAGATCAATAAAGGGGCTAGTACTCAAGAGTTCCCAAAGAAGTGACCTAGCTTCATTTGTGTTCTATCCAGCGAATAGTAAATATTTAAATGTAAGCGAGGTGAATAGCTGAATCAATATGTAGAAGGATGAGTAAAAAAAGGCCAAGCAGCTATTATTATTTCTTTATTGGTATGAAACCCACAGCGACGTTTCGGTCGACTAAGGTAGTATAGTAGTATGTGATAGTAACCCTCTTAAGTTCTTTGATAGACATTTATTTATAATTTACGATCTATCACAATATATTAAATCTGACTGGCGCTGAATGTAATTGCGATAGATCGTAAATTATAAATAAATGTCTATCAAAGAACTTAAGAGGGTTACTATTGACTAAACCCTAGCCATGAAGATGTCGCATAGTCGACCGAAACGTCGCTGTGGGTTTGATACCAATAACGGAATAATAATAGCTGCTTGGCCTTTTTACTCAACCTTTTAAATATTTAAAATTTGTAGAAATTGGAAAAGGGAATTCCGAGAAAAATGGAAATTTTGCAATTTTCAGTCGGAATATCGAAACTTTGAAGTTAAAATTGTCCGAATTCAAAAAAAAAAAAAAGCTATAACTGTAATGGCCATGTGGATGGGCCACTTTTGCCGGGTGTTTCATTTCTAGGGTCCGCCCGTAACAAGATACAAGATTTTCAGCCGAAACAGAAACCGAATTTTGACCTCAATCTTAGTTTCGGCCGAAACCGAAACTTGTAAATCCTATAAAAAAAAATTCATATCTATTGCTGTTGGAGTGGAGTCAGCCAAAGGAAATAATAAAAAAAAAAAACAATTTTTTCTGTCGACGTTTCGAGCGCCAATCACGCTCTTCCTCGGGACCTGCGGCCACAACAAACGTTTTATTAAACAATTATTATGAACAAAATATTTTTTTTTATATATAATACATTTTTTTTTAACAATATTATTATTATTGATGATACTCAATAATATTGTTAAAAAAAAGTGTATTATATAATATATAAAAAAAATATTTTCAAAAGGATTCGGACCAGTAGGTTCAATTAAAGTCAAAAAGTTTTTTAAAACAAAACTTTATTTGACCCCAGACAATGTTTCGTCCACTTGCTGTAGGACTTCTTCAGTGGTTGGCTAAAATATTATATGGCTCTCTATGACTGTAAGTTATAAAAGAACAATTTTATTTTTAATTTTATTTTGTAAAAAATAGGGTATAAAAAAAAACATCTTGTATTAATATTTTAGCCAACCCCGGGTGAAAACCTTTTTTTTAGGGAGAATAAATTTTTTGCGTAATTTTTTTCTCCCTAAAGTGCAAATCATTTGACCTTTTTTTTTTTTTATAGTCTCATGCCATCTTTTCAAACTCAGGATTCGGTTCCGAAACCGGCCGAAATGCCGAAACAATATTCGTTGGTTCCTATACATTTCGCTCCGAAAAAAAAACGATCCACCCTACCATAGGCGTAGCCCCCCAGAAATTTTGATGGCGAGGGGAACATTTAGGATATATTTCTCCCCCCCCTAAGCGACTGTAATGAGAAAAGGTCTTTGTAATAATGAAAATTTTTTGAAATATCTGTAGAAACAATGTCCCCCTCTCCAAACCCAAATGTACTTGAGTACTTTCAATAAATACTATTATATTATTATTAGAGACCGCGATTTTAATCAAAATGCTCATTGCTGAATTTTATAAGCAACCCTTAGATATTTAATTTCTATACGGAATTAGAAATACTAAGTGCATTGAGATTGCATTTTTTGAGTTTTCATGCGTTTGTTCCCTTTGGTGCTTATTTTAACTTATTTTACGAATAATTTTATAATTTTTTTTTATTAAAAAACTTTTCTCATTCACTCACGCATACGCCAGGGCCGTAATAAGGGGGGGGCGCGCCCTAAAAAAATATTTTTCAAAAACCCCGCAGTGTGAAAAAATATAGCCCTGTAAAAAAAATTTTTCCGCAGTGTGAAAAAATTTGGTTCCGCAAAAAAAAATTTTCGCAGGGTGGGGCGGAATAAATTTAGTTTCTTTAAAAAAAAATTTGTATACGCCATTGGTATGAGTAAAAATTGCTTATTTGATGCTTTTTTTAACTTATATGCTTATTTAGACAACTTTTTATTCAAGTTTTTTATGCTTTTTTAAGCACTTTTTTTCCATTTTTTTATGCTTTTTTGTCCGGTCTCTAATTATCCTATTATTACATATTATATAGAGATTTCGCTCCGAAAAAAAAAAACGACCCACACTCGAAATTTATAGATTATTAATAGAAAAAATAAATAAAATAAAAAGTTTTTATAAATATCTGAAATATAATCTGAAGAATCAAGATGTCGGTGTCAGGGGTAGATCTCAAAAAGATGGTCCGTTGAGTTCGTGATGCTGTTGATACAATCAGAGCGCCAAGTCGAGAGAGATTTTGCTGGAGTAAAGAATAAAATTGTTTTAAAATTTTTATAAAATCTCAAAATAAAAAAAAAGAAACTCACGAAAAAGATAGAAATATTTTTTTCAAATCTTGAAACGACGAGTGGTCCATGCAGGCACGCAGACGAAGACGCAAACGAAGATGCTTCTTCTCTTCTCTCCGACTTGCGATTAAAAGAAAAAGAGTGCCAACTACCACGCACCAAATAATCCCGGTTTATTTATTTAATAGATAAAAAAAAGACTCAAAAAAGTATTAAATTAATACTTAAATAAGGATAAAAAAAGAAAAAAACAAATCGGAGAATTAAATTATTTTTATCTATTTTACCGTAATATACGATAACAAGAAATTAACGGATTTATAATTAAAAATATCAATTTTTACTTTCTCTTACCTATATATATATATATGTTAATATATAGTATTGGGTTCATGTTAAAAATTCGTTGTCGAGATTTTGACGGATATACACGTTTTGAGGTCCCCTGAATCCAAAAAAGTGTTTTCGGACATGGTCTGTCTGTGTGTATGTGAACAAAATATCTCAAGAATGAAAAGAGCTATGAGGTTGAAATTTTATATTTAAGTTAGGCACCCCCTGGGACGTGACACGAAGTTTTTGAACAAAATCGACCAAAGAGTACTAGTACTTTACTGACGCACTTTTTCAGATTTTTTTCGATTTTCTCAAAATTCGTTCCAACGATTTTGATTAAAATTCAAAAATCAATTATTTTTTAGATGCTCTTTAAAATGTATATTTTCATTTTGCCATTGAAGACCACTTTACTCTTGTACTTCATACGAAAGATAGGAGAAATAGTTGCCATGTTAATAAAATATATAAACTTTACTAGTGATGAGAAGTCGTTGTAGATTTTGAATTGAGTATACGGGACTTTGCAGCCAAGGAATTAAATAAAAAAACTTTTATTTAATTATTAACCGTCGACGTTTCGGTCGCAAATCACGACCTTTCTCATGACGATTAATTGTAAGAAAATTACTGTAATTTATTAAACATTTAATATAAAATACAGTATCTTACATATTTCTAAGTAAATTTAACACAATTCCATATCATTTTAATAAATAATAACAATTTAAAAAAAATAAAGACAAAAATGTCGAAATTTTATTTTATTAACGTCAAATTTTTAAAATTTTAAATTTAATCTTTCCATTTCAGTTTTTCTCTGTCTATTTTATTGGAAATTGTTATAAAAACAAAATTGTTAATTAATATCCAACAAAACATATGGAAATTATGTTGATTTGTCCCAAAAATTGAAAATTGACATGTTTGTCTTTGTTTTATTTAAATTATATTAAATTGATTTGTATTTGTGTTAAATTTATAAGTATAAGAGATATTTAATATTATCATCAAGGAAATTAGAAACGTGAAATATGAAATCTGAAACATGAAATATAAAATACGAAACAGAAAGTTTGTGCTTCATCGATGCACAAACCAAAATCAAATTAAATTAATTTGTTTCAGTTAGCAATGGACACCGATGACGACGTAGTAGTTGGGGTTGTAACCACATATCAAAACACAAAAATAAATCAAAATGAAGTTTCTATTATCAAATCAAAATCAAAACGAAGTTTTTATTAGAATACTATACTCCAACTTGTAATAAAATATAGAACAGAACCTATTTCATGTAAACACGTTTCTACAGGATTTGCTTCGCTATGACGTCACTTGAAACATATTTCGCTGATGTGTGGGCAATGTGTACTTATTTTATGAAACGTGTTTCATGTTTCATGTTTCCTTGATGTGTGTCCTGCCTGCCTTGCAAACAAAATGTTTTATCCAAAAGGCAAAACGTTTTGCTCGATGCCAACGCACACCGAACAAGCAAAAATGTTTTCGAACAAAACGTTTTTGTTCAATGATGTGTTTTCTCTCTTCGGTGTGCGTTGCGTTGTTGACCCATAGAAAAAACAATTTTAACCAAAAACGTTTTGTTCGATTGTCCGTTCAGCTTTAGAAATTTGGAATTTTTTTTCGTTAACATTAACGTCACAAATTTAAAGTCAAGAGAAATTCATTTTATTACTTAACAAACAAACTACGAGATTTGAATTTTTTATCTCTCTGTACAAACAAAACAGCAAAAAAAATAAAAGATTAAAATTTCTTCCGTTTTAATTTCCACAATGTAAATTTTAATTCTAAAATATATATATAATATATAAAAAAAAAAGAATATATATAAAACAGAAGCAAATATTAATATCTAATGGATTTTTTTTTTTTTTTTAATTAAGGTTAAAAAAGAAATGGGATGAAACAACCCCCACGAAGGGAGGGGGGTGGGGGTAGGGAGGTTAATCCAATTGGCTTGAGGTCGACAGGATGTAATTAGCCTGTGATTTAACATTAAACACACAATGATGATGAGAGTAGAGTGGAAAAGTTAGAAACTTGTAATTAACCCCAATTGGTTAGAGATAGATAGATAGAGAGTATAGAACTGCTACCCACACACACACACACACACACACACACACACACACACACACACTCTAATGGCCTTTCACTTTTTCACACCTGTTGAGTAATTAATTAATTAATCGCTTTTGAACTGACAGAGTAACGTTGGCTCTTGTTAAAACATGTGTATTTTATAGCTGATTAAAGCCTGACGTTTCGGTTTGGCTCTTCCCATCTTCAGAGCTTGTGGGCTATTAGTATACACTGCTATGCTATCTTAATGATACTCTAAAATTTCTAATTTAACACAAATTTTAATACAATTTAAATAAAATAAAGAAAATTATGTCGATTTTCAATTTAAGGGACAAATCAACATAATCTCGATATGTTTTGTTGGATAATAATTACAAATTTTGTTTTTATCAGAATTTCCAATAAAATAGACAGAGAAAAACTGAAATTGAAAGATTAAATTCAAAATTTTAGAAATTTGATGTTAATAAAATAAAATTTCGACATTTTTGTCTTTATTTTATTTAAATTGTATTAAATTGATTAAAATGATATGGATTTGTGTTAAATCTATATATAATAATTGCGGAGTGTCCGTCTGTCACGCTCTGTTTGACAAACTTCCCATTGGAATTTCGAAACGAAATTTTGCAGCCTTATAGAGGGCGTTATGGAGGGTTCCGGAAAAATACTCGGGTCCCGAAATTCCTATAACTTTTTGAGTTATTAATTCCTAAAGTTACGATTTCTCCCATAGGAAATGGTATAGATAAATATTTATGTATTCCATGAATGTAAACAAATCCTCAAGCTGGCACTAGTTTGGAATAGAATAGTAATAATTTTCTTTTGCCCCCGGGTTTGGCGTAGTAGGTAGCGTGCCTACCTCGTATACCAAACGTCGCGGGTTCGGACCCCAGGCAGTCCGATGATTTTATTTAAGCCATTTGGACACCAAATGGCTTAAATAAGAATGCCTGGACCTCCAATATGTATATTAATCAATAACGGATATCGTCAAAGTATTATATGGCCTGAGTTGCCGAAAAGACTGTGTGAGTGTGAATATGAAAAAAAGGCGGGCGACTCGGCTAGTATATTGAAAATTTTGTGTAAACTATTTATAATTGAATAAATGTTTGTTGACTACAGGTCCCGAGGAAGAACGCGATTGATGTCCGAAACGTCGACCAAAATAAATTAAAAAATTTTCAATTCAATTGGCTGAATATATCCTTGATTAAAGAATATAAAATTTAATTTGAAATTCAAATAGAACGTATTAGACATCCATTTATAATATTTAAATATATATATCGCAGTAATACCGTTGATTTCGCAAATTACAACAAATCCGTCCGCTTCCAGGAAAAACTCGTTGCTAATATTTTATTTTTATTTTATCCTTTTGAATTGAATTTGAAATATGATTAAATTTTTTGCCCAGATTAAAATTAAACCAGAAATAACTATTAATCTGGTTAAATATAAAATAAAAAAAAAAACTCCTCTAACGAGATCTCTAATTCATTTATTTTCTTATGATTGATAGGAATTTTTTTGTCAAAAATAGATTTAAAATTTTTAACAAAAAAAGTACTTTATTTCAAATTGAACCAATCAAGTTCCTCAGATAACGTTTTATTTTCAAAGTGAAAACAACAAACAGCTGCAGAAATAATGACTGAAACGTTGAAATTTTCAAATATAAGTAGAATGGCAGCCAGGAAAGAAATCAGACAAAAATTTAATCAATTTTTTAGACGTATCGGACACAACTCATCGTCCTTCCTCAAGAGTATTATATCTGTATTTTATTAACTACCTATTGTCCTGAGGAAGGACGAGATTTGCGTCCGAAACGTCAAAATATAAAGATTGATTAAATTTTTGGTCTTTTAAAAATCTAATAATAATTTTATTTAATGAAAACAAAAATGACGTTTCAATTCATATAGATTGTAATTATCTTCAGAATATTTTATTTTTATGAGAATATTTTGGCCTCTTTTACCTTGAACATCCTGAAATAGGAGACTTTTCTCTTTGATTTGTTCTTTTTAAATTTTAGTAAAGTCTAATAATTCCCCCCCCCCCTAAAATAAAAGACTTTTCTGCACTCTCTAGTTATTATACAAATACAATCAATGTATTGTGTTCAAAACGTTTTGCTTTTGGACAAAACGTTTTGTCCGATAAACGTTTTAGCCAAGGGCGGATACAAGGAGGGGGTAAAGGGGGTAATTACCCCCCCCCCCCCCCCCCGAGATTTAAAAAAATACCTTTTTTCGCCAAAAAATATATTTTTAACGTAAAATTTTAAAAATCAATACTTTTGTATTTATATTTTCACGAAAAATACCAGGTTCCGAAAAAGAGTGAAATTTTCCGCGAATGGCACATGGAAAAATTTTTGATTCCGCGGGTGGGAAAGATTTTGCCTCTCTAAAAAAAAGAAAAAAATTGTTTTTGGTTCCGCGGGTGGGAAAGATTTTGCCTCTAAAAAAAAGAAAAAAATTTTTGGTTCCGCGGGTGGAAAAATTTTGCCTCTAAAAAAAAGGTAAAGTATATTTTTACGGGCCGGAAAAATTTTTGGTTCCGCGAACGGCACATGAAAAAAATTTTGGTCCAAAACAAAATTTTGGTTCCGCGAAAAACAAAATTTTTCGTAGAAAAATTTTTGAGACCAGGCCCCCCCCCCCCCCGAAAAAAATTTCTATATACGCCCCTGGTGCTGTGCGACGATCACACCAGATTACCCCCCAACCCCCCGAGAAACACCTCTGGATCCGCCCTTGGTTTTAGCTCAATTGGTGTGCGTTCAGCCTTAACTTAGACAGCCTAATTCATTTTCAAATAATTCTATTGTATTATGAAATTACTATGGCTAGCGATTAATCGATTATTTCCTTAAAAAATAATCAATTATTTAAAAAAAAGAAAAAAAATTAGTCAATGAGAGAGGGAAAAAATGGAAATTTTACAAAATAAAGGTATAATCGATTATATTTTTCATAATCGATAATCGAATATTTTTCCCCATGACCGAACACCCCTATTTATCGCTTAAAAGGAAAATATATTATAAAAATCTGGTGTGAATAATCGCACAGCACACGACTTTCTCTTACCTTTGGTAATCGAAACTTCTGCTCTGTGCTTGTCACACCAGATTATGTGTGTTGAGATATATTTAGTTTCCTTTGATAAATTATAATTCAAGAAATCATAGGAAAATATTTATATTTTGTTACCATGTGTTTCTATCTTTCCTCTGAAGTACAAGAATAAAGTGTGCTTTAAAAGATTTCAATTACAAAATGAGAATATACATTTTAAAGTGCATCTAAAAAATAATTGATTTTTGAATTTTAATCAAAATCATTTAAACGAATTTTGAGGAAATCGAAAAAAACTGAAAAAGTACATCAATAAAGTACTAGTACTCTTTGGCCGATTTTGTTCAAAAGCTTAGTGTCACGTCTCAGGGGGGTACCTAACTTAAATATAAAATTTCAACCCCGTAATTCAATTCCTTCATGCTTAATTTTGAAAATCAAGAGAAAGTTGTGTGCTGTGCTAGTATCCCACCAGATTTTTATTTCTCTCTCCCATTTGAGATTAAAAGATAAATTTTTTTTTACTAATTAGCTAATAACGCTAATAATGTCAGCAGAGAGTATAAAAAAAAAACGAATTAATGATAATGGATCGTTAATAGTGTTATATATATATATATATATGGTGATAATAAGCTGATTACAATGAGGCGTTAAAAAAAAAAAAGAAGGGAGGAAAATTAAATTTCATTTGTCTTAAAAAAAAAATAATAATTTTCCATTAGATTTAATTGAAATCAAAGAAGAACGATCACGTGATAAGAATAAAAGAAAAAAATTTTATTCTATTGTTAACTAGGCCTTCTTAATTATGAAAATAAAATTTTTATTACTATTCCAATCCAGTGCCTGCTTGAGGATTTGTTTACATTCATGGAATACACAAATTAAAAGAATACATAAATATTTCTCTAAACATTTCCTATGGGAGAAATCGTAAATTTAAGAATTAATAACTCAAAAAGTTATAGGAATTTCGGGACCCGAGTATTTTTCCCGGGACTCTCCATAACGTCCTCTATAAGAATGCAAAATTTCGTTTCAAAATTCCAACGGGAAGTTGGTCAAACAGAGCGTGACAGACGGACAGACAGACAGACGGACACTCCGCAATTATTATATATAGAAGATTAAAAACGCGGTTTTAATACCCTTAATTGAATAATTTTCTGAAGATTAAACGCCTACGTTCTAAAAAAAAAAGTCTCACTTGCATCGTGATTTCATAAAACCACACAATATTATTTTTACTATAAATACAGTATAAAAAAAAATCTGGTATGACTGGTCGCACCAGATTTTTTGTATCGACATATATTTAGTTGCTCTTAGCACTTTAGTTCCAAACTTTTTTTTTTTTTTTTTATTTGACCCTTTTCGGCCAGAGGCCATTGGGTTATACAAGATGATTACAAAATTATACAAAATATATATATCTACAATATATAAAAATAAATACAAATAAATCGATATACTGGTATACAATGAATATACATAAAATAGATACTTCAAAAAAATTAAAGATACAAAATATATAGATATATAATAATATAGATATAAAAGAAATGCACTATACGAACATATATCTAATACAAAGTATAATGTATAAAAATTATTCAGTGTAAAAAGTATAAGTAAATAAATATAAGAATAAAAGTTAAGTATAAAATATAATATAGAATTATATAAAGTCTAATCAGGTAAACTCAAAAAATCTGGTCGGAAAGATATTAGTTGATAATGTGGTTGAGTTCGATTGGGGAGGGGGTAGATTCTGTGAAGGTAGGTAGGATGGGAGTGTAGAAAGGAGAGGGAGAGAGATTGGTTTTGAAAGGGAGGGGGGAGTTCCAAACTTGACCACGCGATGATTCATAGATGAGCTACGAATGCTTCCACATCAGTAAAGTGTACTTCAAAACATTTCCACGAGAAATTTCACTGATATACTTTTTAAAGAGCATCAAAAAAATAGTTGATTTATGAATTTTAAACAAAATCGTTGCAGCGAATTTTGAGAAAATCGAAAAAAACTAAAAAAGTACATCAGTAAAGTACTAGTACTTTTTGGCCGATTTTGTTCAAAAGCTTATTTCCACCCCTTAGGGAGGTGTCTAACTTAAATATAAAATTTCAACCTCCTAGCTCTTTTAGTTCCTGAGATATTTTGTTCCCAGACAGACCATGTCGCTAAAACCACTTGTTTGGATTCAGGGGACCTCAAAACGTGTATATCCATCAAAATCGAACATCAAATTTTTGACATGAATCCAATACTTTCTCTCTATATATATTAACATATATAGAGGTAAGAGAAAGTAATAATAAAGGGAGGAAGAATGAGGCTTACATCAGTGTGCGCTAGTGCAGTAAGCCACACCAGATTTTATCTATCCAAAATCAAATTTTCATGTTAAAGGATTTTTTTTTTATTTTACCCCCTAAGGAATATTTATTTAATCTGTTCAATTTCCGATTTAAAACAAGTCGTCGTTTATAAATATTTCCTTTTATACCCAGTATATAAAGTCATAGAGGGTAGAGGATTTTATTCCTTTATAGAGATCTGTGCTCAAATGCATCTGTACCCTCAGGCACTCTCTATCTTTTCTATTTATTAATTATCGAAGCTGTCAATTGAAATAAGAATAATTATAAGTGTGTGTGTGTGTGTATTTCCTTCTTTCTTTTTAGATAATCTGGTGTGAATAATTGTTTTTATAAAAGTATTTTATGACTGGTGGAATTTATTTATTTATTTATTGATAAATAAGATTCCCAACAGAAAAAATATCTGGTGTGACTGGTCGCACAGTACACAACTTTCTCTTACCTTCGGTAATCGAATGTTGTGTACTGTGCTTGTCACACCAGATTTTTTGTGTCGACATGTATTTAGTTTCCGACAGTACAGTACATTCAATTTTCAAGATGTAAAATTTATATGTGAAAATATTTATATTTTGATACCATGGCAACCATTTCTCCTATCTTTCCTATGAAGAACAAGAGTAAAGTGATCTTCAGAAGATTTCAATTGCAAAATGAGAATATACATTTTAAAGAGAATCTAAAAAATAATTGATTTTTGAATTTAAAAAAAAATCGTTGGAGCAAATTTAGAGAAAATAAAAAAAAAAACTTAAAAAGTGCATCAGTAAAGTACTAGTACTCTTTGGCCGATTTTGTTCAAAAGCTTCGTGTCACGTCCCATGGGGGTGCCTAACTTAAATATAAAATTTCAACCTCCTAGCTCTTTTCCGTTCTTGAGATATTTTGTTCACAGACACACAGACACACAGACACACGCACAGACAGACCATGTCGCGAAAACCAGTTTTTTGGATTCAGGGGACCTCAAAACGTGTAGATCCATCAAAATCTCGACATCGAATTTTTGACATGAATTCAATACTTTCTCTCTATTTATATTAACATATATAGAGGCGAGAGAAAGTAAAATTTCCTATATACTATACTTTTTAATATTATCATACTTCACTTCCTGTGGGGGGGGGGGGGGGGGGGGGGGGCGGGGGGGGGGGGAAATCTGGCCAATCAGCTAGAGAACAGGCATATACACTCAGGGACAGGAAGTCAGTGGCTTGAGCTTTAAATATAGTGAAGATTGTAAGGAGACATTTTGTATATCCATATCAGGAATGAAAGTTGAAAGGAAACGCAGCGAAAATTTTTAAAGAAAAAATTGTTTTGTATAGGGCATGTACGGAAGCACCTAGGGATCCCGGTAGGAATTTCAAATAATCTATTTATTTATAATTCGCTAATGTACGTCTGTCTGTCTGTCTGTCGCGCTCTATTTAGGCAACTTCCCGTTGGAGTGAAATTTCTAATATATTCTAATATATCTAACAAAATCTGGTGTGACAGGCACAGAATACATCTTTTTCTCACCGAAGTTGTGTAGCTACTATGCGACCAGCTACACCAGTTTTTAAAATAGAACTTTTATTTGATCGCCACAAATTTTTTCGTTTCTCTATCAGCATGTCGCGTTACAAGCCGTGACGTCAAAGGCCGTGACGCTACAAGTTATGACGTCACAAGCCGTGACGATAAAATTAGAAAAGTTTTTTTTTTTTTTTTTTTTAAAACATTCACACTTTTTCTCATTCACACTCACACTCACACACACATTCACACAGTCTTTTCGGCAACTCAGGCCATTTAAGACTTTAGACGATAACCGTTGTTGATAAATATACATATAGGGGTCCAGGCATTCTTATTTAAGTCATTTGGTATCCAATTGGCTTAAATAAAATCATCGGACTGCCTGGGGTCCGAACCCGCGACGTTTGGTATACGAGGTTAGCACGCTAACCTCTACGCCATGCCCCGAGGGCATTAGAAAAGTTGAAATTTAATATATATGACGAATTATAAACAAAATAATTGTGAGATTTAATTATTCAATTTTTAAAATATAATTTTTAAAATAATTTAAAATTATTCAAATCAATATTGTTCTCAGTTTTTAACATGCGTCTATTGATTTCTCATTTTCCAATTATTAAGTTAAGATTAAAAACGCGATTTAATTGAATAATTTTCTGAAAATTAAACGCCTTTAGATCCGAAAAAAAAAGTTTCACTTGCATCGTGCTTTCATAAAACCACACACAATGTTTTTTTTTTTTTTTTAGCTAAATATCTAATTAAATTTGATAGTTGATTTAGCGTTTAGGTTATAATGAATGTGAATCAAAAAGAGCGAGGTCTAATAAATCACGTGGGCAAATAATATCCGGTGTTAGTAATACCAGCACCTTAATTTATGCCACAAGGGTCTTAGAAGGGCGCCATATTACAGAGAGGTTTGAACTTGTGCCAACCAGCCAACCAACCAACCAATTATAGACCTCCCCCCCCTCCACCCGGGATAAAATTTCCCAGAGAGTTTAAAATGAATAACTTAATAGACAGACACACACACACACAGAGAGAGATGCTTAATTTGTTCAATTTAAATGCATGCATTATATGCCACCAATTTTCAATTAGAGTTTATACATACTACAATACATGCACAAACTGCACACAAACAATTTGATTTATTAACACGTTTCAAAAAAAAATCCGGGTTCATTTAATGCTTTGTCCGGTGGGGTGTGTGATCACGCCACCATTTTAATATTTTAAATTGATTTACAAAAAAAAATAATTTATAGCTGAGATGTTATATTGAAATAAGAAGTTAAAAGATTTATTCGTTTAATTCACACAGCTGACGTTTCGGTTCCGTGTTTTGAACCATCCTCAGAGCTGGCGAAAATTCATTATCAAAGTGTCATTGTTGAACAATTCTTCAAATTTATTAAAAAAAGAGACAAAAAAAAAAAAAAAGAAAATTTTTTATATTTAAATTGAAATTGAAAATTTTTTTATTTATTTTTATTTTGGAAAAATATTTAAAAAAAAATCAAGGAAAAAGAAAAAGGAGATATGTGTCTTTGTAAAATGAGCGACGTTTCGGTCACAAATGCGGCTGCCTTCTTCCGGACGCAATTGAAGCCGATTGGACGGTGTGGATCCTCTTCTGGCGTGGTCAGTTGTCTCCTGACCAGAAGATAAGAAGAGGAGGCGGTGTTTGAACTTGATCTCTCTCAGAAATTTATAAGGATGCTGACGGCCTAGTAGCCGACAACCGAGAGATTTGGAAGATGTTGGCTGAATTGTTCAACAATATATAAAATCCACTATATACACTTTCATAATGACTTTTCGCCAGCTCTGAGGATGGTTCAAACACGGAACCGAAACGTCAGTTATGTGAATTAAACGAATAAAGAAATAATCTTAGCTGCATCTCTCATTTCTAATCTTGCCATTAATTGTAAATTCACTCTATGAGTTTCGGTTTCTTGAAATAAATGCTACAAAGGAGCAAAGAACCGACCGAAAGTTTCGGTTTCGGCAAAAAATAAGCCGAAGCCTTCGGCCGGCTGAAACCTGAGTTTGTAAAAATGGGAAGAGACTCGCTCCTAAGAAAAAAAAAAAGGTCAAATGATTTTAGCAAGAAGGAAAAAAAAAATGTAAAATCATTTGAATTTTGTATAGGAGTTTCTGTTTCGGTTAGGGTTTCGGCCGAAACTAAGATTGAGGCCGAAATTCGGTTTCGATTGAAAATTTTGTTTCGGTCGGACCCTACAAATTAAACTTAGAAGAAATTAGAAATCAAATGGATGTGAGTCTTTTACGGCATCTGAGGCTATTGAAATTATTTTAAAAATTAATATTAAAAAATTTAATTTGTATATAGAATGCAACTTTAAATTACCGAAAGTATTCAATAAGAGACAATTGTGTGCTGTGCGACCAGTCACACCAGATTACCCCCCTGCTCTGGATCCACCCTTGTCTTGAAGACTGTAATAATAAAATTTTCCACGGTCATAGGTTCGGTGTTCAAGTCATGAGCTGGAAAATTCCCTATCCATTAAAAAAAAATCCTTCTTGGAAATCCGTCCACTAGTTTTGAAGTTTATAACAAAATTTAATATAGAAGATACTTTTTTGTGGGTATACTTGAGTTTTATATGAAAACCTGTTCTACAAATTAAATAAAAAAAACGCCATGAAAATCCTATGCGTTATAAATAAAAATTATCTTCTTTTATCTAATAGAATAGAAGATACTTTTACTTTCTCTTATTTTATGTTGGTATACTATATTTGAAACTCCTGTTATAACATTTTTAAAAAATCGCCATGAAAATCCGTCCAGTAGTTCAAGAGAAATTAAAAAAAAAAAAAAAAATATTTAAATTCCACAATTACTATTTTATAATTAATTAATTAAATATATTAAATTTTATTTTATAAATTTATCAGAAAAAAAAAAATTATAAAATTTCACTAATTAGGTAATATTTAAATATTTTTAATTTTATAAGCAACAAACAAAGTTAACTGAGAACAACAAAAACCATAATAAATTTGACCCTTACGTGACCCAGCTATTATTGATTCTAACAGGGGAATAAAATCAAAAAATTTTCTTTTTTTTTTTATTATTTTTTCTCTCTCATCAGGCGTGGAAAACATTTCAAGTATCCTTTATTTTATTTCACAGTCGGTCAACTTAAAAAAATACCAAATGGATTGCAATTGACTAAAAAAAAAAAAAAAAAAAAATAGATTTTAAACCTTTTTACATTCTAGAGCATACGCTCAAAAAAAAAAAAAAATACACAAATTGAGTGATGGTTTGAAAGTATAAAACAAAAGCGCAGAATTACTCAATTGTTTAAAAAAAAAAAAAGAAAATGTATTTCAAGACAAATATGTAGACACCATGTGTAACTGTTACGTTAATTAATTAGAATTTAAAGATAAAAAAAGACATGATTCCTCCTCGGAGGTCTAAATAAAACTAAATCAATAATTAAAAAAATTTAATTGTTAAAAAAATGTATTATTATTAAATTTAATTAATTAAATATTTCAATTTAATTTTTTGCGAATATTTGAATTTGAATTTAATTTTTGTTCTTTAATTAATTCCTACAAATAAAACAGGATCAAGTCATGAAATATAATTCCAAGAGGGATTTTATGGGATGATTTTAAAGATTCTATTATAGAAAAAATATTTAAAATTTGGGGAATTTGTTTTAAGCGGTTTCCAGTAAATATTCCATTAATTCACATAAAAAAGTAAAATTCAAATTTTTTTCATTTTACTTTCTCTAAGCCTATATTTTACTTTCTTTTATTAATTCAATCAAACTGTTTTGTTTTGTTTTTGTTCATAGGCCTATTTAAGAAA
>JAKCPI010004855.1:0-12788 GCA_023213315.1 Euborellia annulipes
AAATGATGAGAAAAATTATATAATTATTAGGAAGTTTTAAAAAAATTGTTAAAGATGAAATAAAAATTCTAGAAAAATTCCATCGAGACTTTGTCTTGACTTCACCTGCTTTAACTATCTACTTCTATCGAATATCAACACATCATGAAGGATATCATGAGACTTAGTTAGTGTGAAAAATCATTAATATCCAACCTTTAATAATTAATCACAATGGTGACAAAGTAATAAATAAATTTCGTATTTATTTAAAAATTAAGGCTAAATAGTTCAGCACACTTTTACAAAAGATGGCAGGGTAATCCTAATAGCTTATAATTATATATTTTTATGCTTTTATAAATGATTTATATATAATATGCATTTATATTTATAAACTATTCATTAAAAGATCAACGAAATCAACCGAATGCATGAGATTAAATATAGCCCTGAATATAGCTACCATTCTGACATCTCTTGGCAAATTTTCGAGACAGTTATTTTTTTGATCACAGACCTTTAACGCCATCTTATCGACAAACACATGCAAACAGCTTTGCCTCCTATAACCCCTTAAAGATGATGTACTGATATTCTACTCCTGAACAAAAAGTTCAGGCAGGCGATGTCAAAACTGGTACATTAATCAATTAATAATATAATTATGTTAATATAATCTAAGTTTCTAAACAATATTTTAACTCACCAAAAAAATGTTATCTTGTTAAGTAATATCTATTTTATTATGTTAGGGATATTTTTCTTATAGGGCGGTGATTCTAACCAGGATATTGGTATGTAAATACGCGACATATATAAGTGTAACTGTGAAATAAAAATATCTTTGTTTTTAGTTACTATGATCTTGGTGTTTCCTAAATTTCACTTATAATCAAAAGCGTTACGTTTCTTGGATAAGGTTAAGAATCACTGCTATAGGGAAAGTAAATCAACAAGATGAGGATTTTACGCTAAAGAAAATAAAGTTAAAATCAAATAATGATAATAAACATTTAGATTTAAAAATGTATATATAAAATAATTATTAAAAAAAATTATTGTATATCATCTTTAAAAAACTTAATATACCATAGTCAAGTGGATTAGTTTGAAGGAGGGAGGGGGAGAGATCCATCCTATCCTTTTTTTCAGGACATAGAGAAAAAAACATACAGAGCAAAAGTCTAGGAACATCACATTCAAAAAAATACAAGAGAAGACAAAAAGGGAGTTCAGTGCGGAGGGGAATCAACTATTCCACTGAATTATATTATAATTTCATTAAATTAATATATACAAGTTTCCTAAAAAAGAAAAACAAAATTTGATCATATACAAATTGTGTTATAGAATAATATAAGAAAATTAGTTAAAATATCTTATTAAATAAAATTCGTGTATAGGATCTAGCAAATATTAAAAATAAATTCCTAAAAAAAAAAAAAATAGAACATGCAAGAAAAAGTTTTAAAAAAAGAAAAAGAGATTAAAATGAAGAATATTATTTCCATTCACAATTACTAAATTATGTTGGAGAATAAAATGTTTTAAAATAAAAATTTTCCCCAGGCGTTTATCACGCTTAACTTTGATAAAAACGTGAATGACATTCTAAACGTGTGCAATAAAATAAAAAATTTATACACTTGATTGATTCCTTCTACATTTAATAAAAATTAACATGGAAAAAATTATAATTAAAAAGTTTATCATATATATATATATTAAACCATAAATAAATATAGTAATAAAATAAAATTAAAACATAAAACAAATTTCAGAAAAATATAAAACCAGATTTTCAATTTTTGGACTGGTGTTCTATCAACTAGACCACCGATGACTTCCTGATGAAATGAAAAAATAGCAATGGAAAGTAAGGGTGAGTTATCAGGGTTTTACAAAATAAAAATATGGAAAGAGAAATTCTATTTGGACACATATAGGGGGTTGGACAAAATAATATGAATACCGGACATATAGACAATATTTATTTATTAATAATGTATTGATCCACCATTTGCTTGAAATTTTTACAGTTACTCTAGGATCTATGCAAAGTTTTCAACCTTGAGGACCCTGTACTAACTTGGTCTTCTATTTGTTTTATATTTTGAGAAACTTGGTCTAACTTTGATCGGCCGTATCTCGGTTAATATTGGATCTACTTAAATAATTTTACTTATAAATATGTTTCACTTAAAACCTACACCACTTTCCCTCCAAACTATAAATATTGTCTATATGTCCGGTATTCATATTATTTTGTCTAACCCCTGTATGTACTATGGTTAATTATAAAACAGGTATTAATAAAGTATATTCAGAATATAGGGTTAGGTTGGAGTTGGAGGTTTTATGGGACTGCACAAAATAATTTATTAGAGAAGATCTATAATGTTTGAAAAAATGAAAATTATTAAAAAATTAATTGTTCCCTTGGCCTGTGATGGGTCAATGAAAATACGTTTGCTACTACCCTGATCAAACTGGTCCCAAAACCCTCATTAAAATATATATTAGCATATAACTTGTGCAATAAGAAGTTGTATAATTCTCCGATGATGTGATAAATTACACCGATTTTCAAATTATTTATTTAAAGCTTTTTGTGGTTTTGTGGTTTGTTATGGGAGTTTTTTTAATTATAGACCACATTTTGTTATTAAATTATTTATTAAAAATATAAATATTGTACGACGTTTAGAGTGTTTATTCTGCAGTCGTTTTCAAGTATTGTGTCTAACTTCATGAGAATGAATGTAGATGGTGCTGACGTCGTTTCATATAAAATGCAGGTAACGGTCCATTAGAGGTTAGTTCACTTGAGTAGGAGCAAGTGTACAGTACTGGAAAACAACTGAAGAATAAGCAATCGAGACGTTGTGCACACAGTATTTAATATTTTTAATAAATAATTAATAACAAAAATGTGGTCTATAATTAAAAACTCCCCATAATAACATTTTCTATAATTTTAATGATAAATTCTAGTTTGATATAGAAACTGGTTCAATTTTCAAATATGCTACTAGAGGGATGGAATTTTTCTACAACAAAGAGAATCTATAATTTTGCAACTCGAAAATATGCTAGTGTAATGAAAAATTTGTTTACTACTCGGGTGTTAAGTAAAAGCGAAAAAGCGAGGGTCAGGAGAAAAACATTTCAAGGAAGGCGACGACTTACTGTCTAATTGTATGAAACCTGTTGACCCTGTCGGCGCTGCGCAGAGTCATCCCAAAACCATTTGAGGATATATTTGTGGATGGTGTTGGAGATGAGGAAGAAGAAGGAGTTTTAGTTATAGGTCGGCCTGTGGGCCTGCTAGTATGGGCCACTGGCATCTTATTAGATGTTAGAGGACGGGGCGTTCCGTACAATGAAGATAAAAGCCAGTTATTTCTAAGAAAGAAAGATAGTGAAGATTAAGTTAATCAAATATATATTAGTGTGAAATAGATGAAAAGAAATCACTAAGAAAGATTAATACGGAAGAAAATTGAATGTTTATAAATTGTTTTGATTTTAATATCAAAGAATTTATCAACAAACAAATTAAAATAAAAGTATTACTTAAAATAATATAATTTGAAAAGAAGATCAACTCAAAAGTTTGCTAGCCAATAAATAAATGTTACAAAGGAAGGGATTGAAAGGGTGAGGCTTCATTTTATAAATAAAAACATTACACTTTTCGGACATGAATACATTAAAAAACGATTTCAAATTATGAATATAAGGAAAAATATAATTACTTAAAAAAGCAAAGTTATTATCATGAAATAGAATTTAAATTTTTTTTTTTCAATTACTTTAGTATATTCTTGTTTATTCCATTTATAAAATGAAGCTGTTTTTTGTTTACCATACATCAATATTAGTCAGAGATTAACAATAAATTTGAAAAAGGAATCGTTAGTTTCTATTTAATTTTTTTAGTAATTTTTTTGGTTTATTGTTAATAAGTTAGTAGATGAATCTAAATTAATCGTAAATTAAGAATAGTAAGAAAATAAAAAATAAAAAAACTATAAACAACATAAAAATTTACATAAATAGATGAAATTAAGATTAAATTAAAAGAATCTTAAATATAGATATATTTTATAAATAAATAAAATAAATGTACTTCTTTTTTGTTTAAAATTTCGTTCAGCAAATGAATATTTAAAAATCAACAAGTGGATCTATTCTTAGACGAACTTCAGGGCCATAGCTAAGGGAGGTTCTTGTTCGAGACACACACATTTCAAAGTGAGAATATAGAAATGTGAAGATCAAATTCAAGAAAGAGATCAAGTTAGAATCTATGTTTTGTCCTGTTTTTATTATCATCTCATGAAAGTTTTATATTCCCCTATAATTATGTTCTCGTTATATATTTCTGGGCCAAATTTTTAATCATCGCAGGTCTTAATACTTTTGAAATATATAATTCTTTTCGGTTATAATTTTTTAGTTATTTTCTAATAAGGTATGAAACTTGAAGCTTCTCTCATTATTATGAGAGTTTTTAATTAGAGTCCACATTTTGTTATTAATTATTTATTAAAAATATAAATACTGTACGACTTTTCGACTACTTATTCTGCAGCCGTTTTCAAGTACAGTACACTTACTCCGACTCAAGTGAACTAACCTCTAAGAGACACTTACGTGAAGTTAGTAGCATTTTATATGCAAAAGAAGTAAGCAAAGTATACAATCATTCTCATGAAGTTAGACCCCGTCATCAAAGCTTTTGCATATAAAATGCTTCCAACTTCATAGAGATGTATCCAGGGATCAAAGCATTGGATGCTATATAGCCTAATAAAACCTTAGAGGTTAGTTCACTTGAGGCGGAGCAAGTGCACAGTACTTGAAAACGAATGCAGAATAAGTAGTCGAAACATAGTACAGTATTTATATTTTTAATAAATAATTGATAACAAAATGTGGTCTATAAATGACAACTCCCATAAGTACACTTTGACACAATTTAGATGACAATTTTGGTCTCCTAAGTCCTGCAAAAAAGCCTTCTTCACTGCCAAGAATTCGGGAATTCTTCACTATACAGTATATATGAGGGGATATATATATATATATAGTATATAATAAACAGAATAGATCCTTTAAATTTTCTAAATGAATAGTTTTTTTATCTTTAAAATTATAACATTCTGATGAGTTCGTCCAAGAATCGTTCGTTGATTATTAAATATTTTTTTGACTATGATCATAAAATGAACGAAAAGTCGAATTAAATTTGAAACATCTAGATAGATGATTTTTATTTAAATATATTAATATATAAGAAATAAATTAAATATTAGGCAAAGGAGTAATGGGTGCATTCGCCCCATGGAATCTTCAAAGAAAAAAAAAAATAGATCTTATAAAATCTTATTAATTAATTAAAGTATAATTTCTAATTAAATTATCAGTTTTTTTATTAAATATAGGACAATAAATTTCCGACAGCGTTAAAGATTAAATTTTCAAATAAATATGAACTTAGAAATGTTTAGTTACCTTTTATTGATTGTGGAAGACCTAGTAACACGCTTGCATAATCCTGTTGTGGTGGACGGATCCTTTTCTTTAGAATGTGCTGCAGCTGCTGCCGCTGCCGCCGCCGCCGCTGCTGCTGCTGCCGCGGCTGCATGGATTGCTGTACTCACTTTTGTAGCTTTTAATGGCGAGAGAATGGTATTATGTGGGGCTGTTTGTTGTACTGACGAACCACTGCCTCGAAACTGTTGGGATTTAGTTCGTGTGTGAGGCCGAGCTTCTTCATTGCTGAAATAACGAAAAATATTATAAGTAATAATCAGATTAGTAAATAATTTTAAGTGCAATACTAAATTTAGTCAAACAATATAAGAAAATTGATGTCAAGTGCTTGGAGTTTTTTATTTTTTTATTTGGACAAGAGATAGGAATGTTAGTTTTTTAAGAATAAATATCTGACTGTACGCCTAATTTCCTGCAGGTATACTCGTAGTCTGTTATTTGTAAATAAAATTTCTTTCTTTGACTTAAGGCGCTTCGGGAGGCAAAGCTGTTCGCATGTTTTTGCCGATAAGATGGCGTTAGGGTCTTAAAAAGTTAACCAACTAATATGAAAATTTGCCAATAGATGGCAGGATGGTAGGGCTATATTTAATTTCATGTATTTGTATGATTTTCGTTGATCTTTTAATAATCAATAGTTTATAAATATTATTATATATTTTATATCAATTATAACAGCATAAAAATATATAAATATAGGCTTATAAGTGATCTGATAATGACGGCTGTTAGACTAGCTTGCCATCCTTTGCAAGAGTGTTGTACTATTTAGCTGTTAATTTTTAAATAAATACGAAAAGGATGGCATAAGGGGAAAATGAGTATTAGCTTGGATAACTCGTTGTCGTCATCACAAGATGAATCCCTGAGTTATAGGGGTCAAAAATGTTATTTATATAATCTTACTGCAAAACTCCCGTAGTTAAGGATCTAGGATGGCGTCTCAAGGCCTTAATTTGATTCAGCTTATCCCCTTGGGTGAGAACAGGCTTGTTTCTTATTTCTGCCATTGGCTTCTCATTATTCGTAGTTTCCTAAAAGTGAAACTATATCATAAAGAAGAAATTATACGTATTATTTTTAAGTATAACACATCGATCAATAAGCACTGAGACTAATCAAGATGATGGTACTTTTGTTATTTTCAAAACAAGGGAAAAAACAGATTTTCATAACTTCGAATTGCTTCCTCATCCACCGGTTTCCCTAAATATGGGTCCCAGCAACTTATTGATCGAAGTGTTAATTATAATTAAGTATATTTATTATACATATACAGAAAACATCAAAAATATACTTACTTGAAATGTGAAAATAAAAGATATTTTATTAATATATTTTTTTCTTTTTTTGAAGAGCCTCGAAAAATATGTACAGCCTATCTTATTCGGGACCGAAAAATCAGCAGATAAAAATAAATTTAAGAAACATATTTTCATTTTTTTTTTAATACTTTAAATCTAATACGAATGCCGGCTGGAATTTTTCCACACTAGTGAGTAGCATGGAATTAAAAGAGACTTTGTAATCAGACAAAAAATGCATAAAAATACAATTATTTATCAACAAAATGCAATATTTATTTTTTACTATATCCCGAGATATTTCTATCATCGTCTGATAAGTTTTTTCATTCGGTTCGTGAAGAATTTTTGAGGTTTTTCTCGGATCTAAGTGACTACAGTTGCCTTCAATTATCCCATCGACCACTTACTCTTGAGATCTCTCTTATTCTGAGGAAAGAATACATCCAGGGTTGCCAGACATCCTGAATTGAGTGGGAAAGTCCCGAGCTATACTGTAAATTCCTGAGTCCCAACCTGTCTACAAAAATCCGGCGGCTCAGTATATTTAATTTTTTATATTACAATAAATTCACAAAAATAAAATTATATTTTATGTTCAAAATTAGATTTGCTTGATCAGAAATTTTAAAATGTGATAATGCTGATGCTGTTAAAAGAATTAACATTGAGGCAAATAATTTTTTTTTGCAATACAGAGAAATAAAAAAAGTTGAATTTTCTCAGATAGAAAATATTATACAATCATTTGTGATTTTGAAATGCTTTATGAATATCTTTACGTATTTGATAACCGAACAAATTGAAAATAAATGTGATAAACAATACGATGCAGAATAGACAAATTAAAAAAAAAAAATATATCCTAATTGCAATAATTTTTAAAAGTTTATTCATTTATTTTGTCAATTCCACATTCTAACTGAACATCACAAATAATATTCAGCTGTTGGCGAAAAGAAAGGAACAGATTATTATTAAAAACTCTAGAAGCCGAATTATTCGTAAAACAAAATTCCCGATCTACAATTTTTCAAATCTGGCAACCCTGGATACATCACAAGCTCTAAAACATGAAAGTGAAAATACAATTTGTAGCTAAATAATTGTATATTATACATTTTTGTCTTATTCCTATATCTCTTTTGGTTTACATGTTACTCACAAATGTGCAAAACTTTTCAATCGGTCCTCGTAGTTATTTATATAGGTGATGTAATTTCTAATTAGAGAAACTTTATTGGAATTATATTGCTAAGGGTTCGAACCATTCTTGCCCAGATGTCATAAATAATTTTGGAATGTGACCAACATCCTCTATCATTAAAATCTGTCATTAAAAATTTAAATGCAAAATTTTTTTTTTTAATTATTTATTTACCTCAATAAGCTGAGTTTTCCGACGACAGCCTGTTGATTCAACTATATTTTCCTCTTCTAAATCATTGATTTTCATGTTATCAACCTTAAAAAAAAATTCACTCAATATTAAATGGTGAAAAATCTCGACATTACTGTTATCTTCAGAAAGGTTGTGATTTCACTTTGAAGATGACAGTAATGTCATAAATATACACTTAAAATATACCCTGGAAGTAATGTCAAAAAATGTATAAATTTCACTAATAAAAATTTGAAATATATCACCTAGTGTATCATTTAAAATATTATTTAACAGAATGTTTCAACTAGACAGTGGCGTAGCGAGCTTAACTCGCGCCCGGGGCACAATACCTTTTTAGCGCCCCCCCCTCCATTCGAAAACCATATAATAATATATGTAAAATATACTCGCAAATTAATAAATAAATAAAGTAAAATAAATAAAGTCATTGGCTCAAGCTAGGCTTTAAATTTGAGACAAAATTATCCAGCAATTTTTTGTTCTGCGGACCATTTGGAGCCCATTTGTGAGTAGCGCCCCGGGCATGATGACCCCCTTGCCCCCCCCCCTTCGCTAGGCCACTGCAACTAGAGCAGGGGTTCTTAAACCTCAAGGGATCCGCGAAACAATTCTAGTTCAAAAATTATTTGTATTATAAATTTTATATAAAATATACACTGGAATTTCATAAAATGAATGTTATTTAATAGAATTTATAAAACATAAGTTGATATAAAAAATATTATTTTATTAGGCTATATAGCATAGAATGCTTTGTACTGAAGTGCATAGCTGACTATTTTTACTCTTAATTTATGATTGAAACAAAAATTCAAATAAATATCCATATTATACATATACACCAAGAAATTCATACTGATTTAAAAATCAAGTTCGAAGGGTGACAAAAAATGCTTACAGTTAAAAAGGGGTCCGCGAGAAAAAAAAAAGTTAATAGGGGATCCGCGATCTACACAGGTTTAAGAATCCCTGAACTAGAGCCTACGGCCGAGAGTTTAAAACTTAATACTTTGGGTTTGAGAATATCTTAAGTTTTTTTTGGTCATTCGTGTATTACATAAGTATATTTTTAGCTGTTTAGGCCCCTCTTTGTCTGCAATATTAAGTAAATCCCCTTTCTTACATAAGCATTTCACTTATTTGGTCTAACTTTTTTTTTTTTAGGAAACCCCGACCTTTTTTTTTTTCTTTTAAAAATAATCAACTGATTACATCCTCAATGTGTGCAAAAATAAGCAAATGAGATCATCCCACCCCCTTAGGCTGCTTGCGGTATACTTGAATATTCCCTTTTGGCAAAATAGAGAAATTTGGTCTTCTTCATACCTTGTGAACAATGCGTGCCACATTATCATGTTTTTGCGAATCCGAGCCGTTAATCGGTGTGTTCCAAATTTGCTTAGCGGCGATTGAATATATTCCCGTTTTATGATGAGGAATCGAATGTCGATTGCCGTTTTCTAATTTTCGAGTTCTCAACAAATCTCCTTCTATCCACATATCTGCTTGCTTGCTGTAAACAAAAAAAAAAGATTGTAATTAAAAAAAAGTATTTTGGCATTTTAATTGGGAAATTTGTTCATAGATATTTAAACAAAAAAAAGTCGAAAAGTCCACCTAAAAATGTTAAATTTGAAAAAAAACTAAAAAAAGTACATCAGTAAAGTACTAGAACCCGAGGTTTTCCAAAGACGAGATCGAACGGAATTTGTTTTATATACCGGAAATCAGGGGGGCGTATATAGAAATTTTTTTCGCGGGGGATGGGGGGGGGGGGCGAACTCATTTTGGGAAATTTTTTGAAAATAAATTTTTCGCCCTGCGGAAAATTTTGTTTTTGCGGAACCCAAGTTTTCCGCCCTACGCAAAAATTTTTTAACCAATCAAAGATTTCGGGGGGGGAGCCCAGCTGTTGCCTATATATCCCTATATATGTATATGGATTTGAAAAATTTAGGGGCCCCCTCGGCTCCCTCCCTTCTATACGCCCCTGCCGGAAATAGTAAATTTTTAAAGAGAAATTTGGGAAAAATGGAAAAAACTAAAAAGTACATCAATAAAGTACTAGTACTGAAAGTTTCCAAAGACGAAATCAAATGTTTTTGATTGTTTTGTATACCGGAAATAGTAAATATTTAAAATTTTAAAGAATTTCGAGAAAAAGCTCTTCAGTAGAGTAATAGTATCCACTAATCACCTCTTAGGTTAAGCCAGGGATTTATAGCTGGTATTAATTCAAGCTCTATGTTTAACTAGAGCAATAAAGGTTGTACGTGCTAATACGCATAGTAAGAATACCATTTGATATTGACATAAAATTTTAAACAACTTTAATTTTAATCTGATTTGTAAATTTTTCTTTAGATTGTCAAGTCATAAAATAAAATATCACTGTGTAGAATATTTGAATTCGTTAGTAGACCAAGATGCTCAAAGGGTTCGGGGAATCAAAAATATGTCAGAACAATGAATGTTTTAACTTGGGTATTTTTAAATAATGATTTCAGCCCCGAAAATATATTTATATATACAGCGCGTCAAAAAAAAAACATTTTGTTTTTTCTTAAGGTCTCGGGGGTGCAGTAGCGTAACTAGGTGGGGGGGGCGAAGGGGGGCTCGCCCCCTCCGCCCCGGGCATGCTGGCGCCCTCTATACCGACATAGGCGCCCTAAGGCATCTAAAATATAGCCTAGGGACGGTGATTTTATCATATCTTTCCATAGATTGTCCAAAAACACGGATAGTTTTCTTTTAAATTATATTATAACTTAAAAAACGACGCCCTTGTTGAGCTTCGCCCCCTCCGCCCTCAAAGGCTAGTTACGCTGCTGTCGGGGTGCTAATTTTGGGAGTTGCCAGTGGCCACAATTTTGAAGCTATCGACCTCAAATTTTTTTTAAATTAAAGCTATTCAAATTATCTACAACTTATAGAAGCCCTTTTTTTGATTTTCGAAAAATAAATTTTTTTTCAGATTAATCGCATTAAATAAAAGATATTTTTAAAAAATCCGCTTTATAACTTATAGATAATTAAATTAGTAATCATTGTGTTAAAAAATAAATAATTTTTTACTGTTAATTAATTAGCTGGAAACTTTATAAAATGAAATGGAATAAACCCTTGTATTCCTATGGGAAAAACTAACGCCATCTCTTTGCCGCCTTCGAGTAACTCGGTAGTCAATAGTGTTTTAACCGCTTTTCGAGACGCGCACCTAAAGGCTCTACAGGAGACAGCTTTTTGCATATTTTTGCCGATTTGCCCCCTGGATAGGCGGAAAGTCTGCCGAATATATATATATATATATATATATATATATTATAGTATCGACCATTTTCTTTTAGCTTCCCCACACTGAAAAATTGGTTCCAAGACACCATAAAATGCCTATGAGATACAGTATATGAAGTTGGAGTCGCGGAAGCTTTCCAGAACATATATATGAAAAATTTCAGTTTGTTACTTTTTTAATTTATCTTCATACTCTCTCTAAGTATTTAGATATTAGCTTGAAAGAACTCACTTCTTCAAGCCATTGCTGTTGATGGCCAACAATCGAACCAGGCCGACACATTCGAATCCAGGCAATCGCTTCATGTGCTGTGAAGTGGTAACATGTTTCTCATAATATAACACCCAATCAAAGAACCTGTTCGTCCAAGTCCATTTAGGCTGAAATAAATAAGCCATCAATTAAAGACCAATATTTAAAAAAGATTAATATTTTAAAGAGATACTAGAGTATTTTAAAATCAATCCATAAAATTTAAAAACTCAATGAAATTATATATATATATATATACCTTTACAATGCACGGCTATGATTGTTCCTTGGGAAGTTGATTCTGATATAGCTAAAAAATTCTATTCATAATCGCATTACTTGGTGTTGTCCCATCAAGAAAAAAAGATCTCTGTGATCAAATCCAGCTTGAACAAATCGTTGTGCGTCGTAATTTTTACGATTTAATCGAATGATAGTGGTTACATTATTTTCATAAAAATAGGAAAAATATGGACTCTTGGCGCATGTAAAGGGTAACCTGTAAACAGAAAACAGAAAAATATTAAATAATCTATTATTCTGAATTGATTTTATAAATTTATTGACAAATAAGACTCAAAAAAAATGATATAAATTTTATAAAAAAAAAAAATTAGAAGAGAAAGACGGGAATCCTCCTGGGAAAACAGCAGCCAGTGTGAAATAAAAAACGTTATATTCTGTCTCTGCCGTTTCGAAACACTCATCTTCAGGGGGCACGCGGAATTGTCAATAGGTGCAGTGAGGGACAATATTAATTTCCACCCATGCGTTTCTACATGTGATTATTTCATTGTTTTTATAAAAGAAAAATGAAAATCTTTATTGGAAATTTTCTAAGTTTGAACCATGAAAGTTTTTTAAAAAGAATGAAATAATCACAAGTAGAAAACGTATGGTTGGGACTTAATAATGTCCCCCACCGTACATATAAGTATAATAAGTACAGGTGGTGTGGTACAGTATAATAAATAAATTATAAATATAT
>JAKCPI010004856.1:0-13474 GCA_023213315.1 Euborellia annulipes
GGACAACTCGTTCGTATAGCAACATACATAAATATGCACCTATATGGGACAATAAAAACTTCCTGAAACGTCTCCTTGAATTGTTAAAATCGGAGGCTTTATTTTTGGCTGCTCCTGCTCCTTAATATACTGCATTAAATCAGAACACTAAAACTTTTAATGGAATATCATATATTCGATTCTTATTAAATTTTCAACGCCTCTATATTCTCTAATTCTGACTGCGCCAGGAGTAAAGATATAAGGGGGGGTAAGAGGGTAATTACCCCTCCCCGGAGTAAGATTTGGAAAAAATACTTTTTTCGAAAAAAAAAATATGTATTTTTAATGTCAAATTTTAAAAATTAATACTTTGAAAAATTTGATTTGTATTTATATTCTGGCAAAAAAGCACAGAATGCGTCTTTAACTTACCGAAATTAAGAAAAAAATGTGTGCTGTGCGACCAGTCACTCCAGATTACCCCCCCCCCCCCCCGCGGAGAAACACCTCTGGATCCGCCACTGGACTGCGCATAAATTTTTCGAATTTTAAAATTTTGATCTTCATATTCATTTAGAGCAAAAACATTTTTCATAACCCCATATACAATATATGTAATAACGGATTAGCTTCTCTTCCAAGGGCTCTGATTTTTATAAAATTTTATATTATTTTTTAAAAAAAATTTCAATAATATATAATTTAAGGAAATATATGCCTTTTTTTTAAATGAATTTATAAAAATTATAGAATTAAAATATATATAAATAAATAAATAAAATTAAAATTTTCATGTTCTTTCAATGCATTTTCAATTTTTGGCATTAAATCGATTAAAATAAGCCGCAAATTTAAAAAAACGATTATTATTGAGAAAAATTTTAACTCCATCTTTCCAGCTAAGGCCTTTCTAAATTGATTAATAAGTAATTCGATGAAAGCGTGAATAAAAAAATATTTATAATAGATCAAGATCTCGCTGACTCGGTCAACTAAAAATTGATAATCAAGCTTTAAAAAATCACATAGTATTGTAAGGGCTTTAAAATTTTTTTATAAAAACTTTTACTGGTTCATTAAATCAATTTTTTCCGGAAGAAATTTTTCTCTTTACTAACATACCATTTTCATCGTTATTCGTTTTCTTTAATTTAGGTGAAATAAGATTTGCCGTTGAATTTGTTCGACTTTTCAACGGGCCTGCTGTCCTGGGATGAACTTTGGTGCGTTTGAGAGAATGTTGATGTAAGCTGGACTTAGTCACTTCTTTATAAGTGTTGGCGGGCGATTGTCTCTCCTCTGATGTTGGTATTTTTATTTTTTTCAAGTTGTTTCTGGGAGAGGTATCTTGGATCCAATTGTTGATGTTTGATTTAGTCATCTAATAAATGATGTTTTATAGCTTCTGAGATGAAGATGTTCTCGTGCTGAAAAACAAATAATATTCAATTAGAAAAAAAATCTTTATAATATATCAAATTTAAGATTTTCGCGTTTTGAAAAATTTTTAAATGTAGCAAATCATATGCATGCGCAGAACAGTAATGAGGGTTTATAATTTTTAAAAATATTATTTAATAAATCAATCTTTTAGAATAAAATGATGAGAAAAAATTATATATTATTAGGAAGTTTTAAAAAAATTGTTAAAGATAAAATAAAAATTCTAGAAAAATTCCATCGAGAGACTTTGTTTTGACTTCCACCTGCTTTAACTATCTGCTTCTATCGAATATCAACACATCATAAAGGATATGTGAGACTTAGTTAGTGTAAAAAATCATTAATATCCAACCTTTAATAATTAAATACAATGGTGACAAAGTAATAAATAAATTTCGTATTTATTTAAAAATTAAGGGCTAAATAGTTCAGTACTTTTACAAAAGATGGCAGGGTAGTCTAATAGCTTATAATTATATATTTTTATGCTTTTATAAATGATTTATATAATATGCATTAATATTTATAAACTATTCATTAAAAGATCAACGAAAATCAACCGAATGCATGAGATTAAATATAGCCCTGAATATAGCTACCATTCTGACATCTCTTGGCAAATTTCGGGAGATAGTTATTTTTTTTTGATCACAGACCTTTAACGCCATCTTAGAAACATGCAAACAGCTTTGCCTCCTATAACCCCCTTAAAGATGATGTATTGATATTCTATAGGAACAAAAAGTTCAGGCAGGCGATGTCAAAACTGGTACATTAATCAATTAATAATATAATTATGTTAATATAATCTAAGTTTCTAAACAATATTTTAACTCACCAAAAAAAATGTTATCTTGTTAAGTAATATCTATTTTATTATGTTAGGGATATTTTTCTTATAGGGCGGTGATTCCTAACCAGAATATTGGTATGTAAATACGCGACATATATAAGTGTAACTGTGAAATAAAAATATCTTTGTTGTTAGTACTATGATCTTGGTGTTTCCTAAATTTCACTTATAATCAAAAGCGTTACGTTTCTTGGATAAGGTTAAGAATCACTGCTATAGGGAAAGTAAATCAACAAGATGAGGATTTTACGCTAAAGAAAATAAAGTTAAAATCAAATAATATTAATAAACATTTAGATTTAAAAATGTATATATAAAATAATTATTAAAAAAAAATTATTGTATATCATCTTTAAAAAACTTAATATACCATAGTCAAGTGGATTAGTTAAAAGGAGGGAGGGAGAGAGATCCATCCTAGCCTTTTTTTCAGGACATAGAGAAAAAAAACATACAGAGCAAAAGTCTAGGAACATCACATTCAAAAAAATACAAGAAGACAAAAAGGGAGTTCAGTGCGGAGGGGAATCAACTATTCCACTGAATTATATTATAATTTCATTAAATTAATATATACAAGTTTCCTAAAAAAGAAAAACAAAATTTGATCATATACAAATTGTGTTATAGAATAATATAAGAAAATTAGTTAAAATATCTTATTAAATAAAATTCGTGTATAGGATCTAGCAAATATTAAAATAAATTCCTAAAAAAAAAATAGAACATGCAAGAAAAAGTTTTAAAAAAGAAAAAGAGATTAAAATGAAGAATATTATTTCCATTCACAATTACTAAATTATGTTGGAGAATAAAATGTTTAAAATAAAAATTTTCCCCAGGCGTTTATCACGCTTAACTTTGATAAAAACGTGAATGACATTCTAAACGTGTGCAATAAAATAAAAAATTTATACACTTGATTGATTCCTTCTACATTTAATAAAAATTAACATGGAAAAAATTATAATTAAAAAGTTTATCATATATATATATTAAACCATAAATAAATATAGTAATAAAATAAAATTAAAACATAAAACAAATTTCAGAAAAATATAAAACCAGATTTTCAATTTTTGGACTGGTGTTCTATCAACTAGACCACCGATGACTTCCTGATGAAATGAAAAAATAGCAATGGAAAGTAAGGGTGAGTTATCAGGGTTTTACAAAATAAAAATATGGAAAGAGAAATTCTATTTGGACACATATAGGGGTTGGACAAAATAATATGAATACCGGACATATAGACAATATTTATTTATTAATAATGTATTGATCCACCATTTGCTTGAAATTTTTACAGTTACTCTAGGATCTATGCAAAGTTTTCAACCTTGAGGACCCTGTACTAACTTGGTCTTCTATTTGTTTTATATTTTGAGAAACTTGGTCTAACTTTGATCGGCCGTATCTCGGTTAATATTGGATCTACTTAAATAATTTTACTTATAAATATGTTTCCCTTAAAACCTACACCACTTTCCCTCCAAACTATAAATATTGTCTATATGTCCGGTATTCATATTATTTTGTCTAACCCCTGTATGTACTATGGTTAATTATAAAACAGGTATTAATAAAGTATATTCAGAATATAGGGTTAGGTTGGAGTTGGAGGTTTTATGGGACTGCACAAAATAATTTATTAGAGAAGATCTATAATGTTTGAAAAAATGAAAATTATTAAAAATTAATTGTTCCCTTGGCCTGTGATGAGTCAATGAAAATACGTTTGCTACTACCCTGATCAAACTGGTCCCAAAACCCTCATTAAAATATATATTAGCATATAACTTGTGCAATAAGAAGTTGTATAATTCCCCGATGATGTGATAAATTACACCGATTTTCAAATTATTTTAATGTTATTAAAGCTTTTGTGGTTTGTATTATTATTATGTATTATTATTATTATGGGACACATTTTTAATTATAGACCACATTTTGTTATTAAAAATATAAATATTATACGACGTTTAGAGTGTTTATTCTGCAGTGGTTTTCAAGTATTGTGCTATCTAACTTCATGAGAATGAATGTAGATGGTGTTGACGTCGTTTCATATAAAATGCAGGTAACGGTCCATTAGAGGTTAGTTCACTTGAGTAGGAGCAAGTGTACAGTACTGGAAAACAACTGAAGAATAAGCAATCGAGACGTTGTGCAAGTATTTATATTTTTAATAAATAATTAATAACAAAAATGTGGTCTATAATTAAAAACTCCCATAATAACATTTTCTATAATTTTAATGATAAATTCTAGTTTGATATAGAAACTGGTTCAATTTTCAAATATGCAACTAGAGGGATGGAATTTTTCTACAACAAAGAGAATCTATAATTTTGCAACTCGAAAATATGCTAGTGTAATGAAAAATTTGTTTACTACTCAGGTGTTAAGTAAAAGCGAAAAAGCGAGGGTCAGGAGAAAAACATTTCAAGGAAGGCGACGACTTACTGTCTAATTGTATGAAACCTGTTGACCCTGTCGGCGCTGCGCAGAGTCATCCCAAAACCATTTGAGGATATATTTGTGGATGGTGTTGGAGATGAGGAAGAAGAAGGAGTTTTAGTTATAGGTCGGCCTGTGGGCCTGCTAGTATGGGCCACTGGCATCTTATTAGATGTTAGAGGACGGGGCGTTCCGTACAATGAAGATAAAAGCCAGTTATTTCTAAGAAAGAAAGATAGTGAAGATTAAGTTAATCAAATATATATTAGTGTGAAATAGATGAAAAGAAATCACTAAGAAAGATTAATACGGAAGAAAATTGAATGTTTATAAATTGTTTTGATTTTAATATAAAAGAATTTATCAACAAACAAATTAAAATAAAAGTATTACTTAAAATAATATAATTTGAAAAGAAGATCAACTCAAAAAGTTTGCTAGCCAATAAATAAATGTTACAAAGGAAGGGATTGAAAGGGTGAGGCTTCATTTTATAAATAAAAACATCACACTTTTCGGACATGAATACATTAAAAAACGATTTCAAATTATGAATATAAGGAAAAATATAATTACTTAAAAAAGCAAAGTTATTATCATGAAATAGAATTTAAATTTTTTTTTTCAATTACTTTAGTATATTCTTGTTTATTCCATTTATAAAATGAAGCTGTTTTTTGTTTACCATACATCAATATTAGTCAGAGATTAACAATAAATTTGAAAAAGGAATCGTTAGTTTCTATTTAATTTTTTTAGTAATTTTTTTGGTTTATTGTTAATAAGTTAGTAGATGAATCTAAATTAATCGTAAATTAAGAATAGTAAGAAAATAAAAAATAAAAAAACTATAAACAACATAAAAATTTACATAAATAGATGAAATTAAGATTAAATTAAAGAATCTTAAATATAGATATATTTTATAAATAAATAAAATAAATGTACTTCTTTTTTTGTTTAAAATTTCGTTCAGCAAATGAATATTTAAAAATCAACAAGTGGATCTATTCTTAGACGAACTTCAGGGCCATAGCTAAGGGAGGTTCTTGTTCGAGACACACACATTTCAAAGTGAGAATATAGAAATGTGAAGATCAAATTCAAGAAAGAGATCAAGTTAGAATCTATGTTTTGTCCTGTTTTTATTATCATCTCATGAAAGTTTTATATTCCCCTATAATTATGTTCTCGTTATATATTTCTGGGCCAAATTTTTAATCATCGCAGGTCTTAATACTTTTGAAATATATAATTCTTTTCGATTATAATTTTTAGTTATTTTCTAATAAGGTATGAAACTTGAAGCTTCTCTCATTATTATGAGAGTTTTTAATTAGAGTCCACATTTTGTTATTAATTATTTATTAAAAATATAATTACTCTACGACTTTTCGACTACTTATTCTGCAGCCGTTTTCAAGTACAGTACACTTGCTCCGACTCAAGTGAACTAACCTCTAAGAGAAACCTACGTGAAGTTAGTAGCATTTTATATGCAAAGAAGTAAGCAAAGTATACAATCATTCTCATGAAGTTAGACCCCGTCATCAAAGCTTTTGCATATAAAATGCTTCCAACTTCATATAGATGTATCCAGGGAACAAAGCATTGGATGCTATATAGCCTAATAAAACCTTAGAGGTTAGTTCACTTGAGGCGGAGCAAGTGCACAGTACTTGAAAACGAATGCAGAATAAGTAGTCGAAACGTTGTACAGTTTTTATATTTTTAATAAATAATTGATAACAAAATGTGGTCTATAATTAAAAACTCCCATAATAAGTTTGACACAATTTAGATGACAATTTTGGTCTCCTAAGTCCTGCAAAAAAGCCTTCTTCACTGCCAAGAATTCGGGAATTCTTCACTATACAGTATATATATATATATATATATATAGTATATAATAAACAGAATAGATACTAAATTTTCTAAATGAATAGTTTTTTTATCTTTAAAATTATAACATTCTGATGAGTTCGTCCAAGAATCGTTAGTTGATTATTAAATATTTTTTTGATTATGATCATAAAATGAACGAAAAGTCGAATTAAATTTGAAACATCTAGATAGATGATTTTTATTTAAATATATTAATATATAAGAAATAAATTAAATATTAGGCAAAGGAGTAATGGGTGCATTCGCCCCATGGAATCTTCAAAGAAAAAAAAATAGATCTTATAAAATCTTATTAATTAATTAAAGTATAATTTCTAATTAAATTATCAGTTTTTTTATTAAATATAGGACAATAAATTTCCGACAGTGTTAAAGATTAAATTTTCAAATAAATATGAACTTAGAAATGTTTAGTTACCTTTTATTGATTGTGGAAGACCTAGTAACACGCTTGCATAATCCTGTTGTGGTGGACGGATCCTTTTCTTTAGAATGTGCTGCAGCTGCTGCCGCTGCCGCCGCCGCCGCTGCTGCTGCTGCCGCGGCTGCATGGATTGCTGTACTCACTTTTGTAGCTTTTAATGGCGAGAGAATGGTATTATGTGGGGCTGTTTGTTGTACTGACGAACCACTGCCTCGAAACTGTTGGGATTTAGTTCGTGTGTGAGGCCGAGCTTCTTCATTGCTGAAATAACGAAAAATATTATAAGTAATAATCAAATATTTTAAGTGCAATACTAAATTTAGTCAAACAATATAAGAAAATTGATGTCAAGTGCTTGGAGTTTTTTATTTTTTTATTTGGACAAGAGATAGGAATGTTAGTTTTTTAAGAATAAATATCTGACTGTACGCCTAATTTCCTGTAGGTATACTCGTAGCCTGTTATTTGTAAATAAAATTTCTTTCTTTGACTTAAGGCGCTTCGGGAGGCAAAGCTGTTCGCATGTTTTTGCCGATAAGATGGCGTTAGGGTCTTAAAAAGTTAACCAACTAATATGAAAATTTGCCAATAGATGGCAGGATGGTAGGGCTATATTTAATTTCATGTATTTGTATGATTTTCGTTGATCTTTTAATAATCAATAGTTTATAAATATTATTATATATTTTATATCAATTATCTATATATATAAAAATGAAATGGGAAAAATGTATGTATGTATGTAAATATGTATGTATATGTTCTATAGAAATCCACAATTTTCAATGAATCCATTTGAAATTAAGTACACCTATAATACATGACTCTTAAGAATAAGAATAAGAATAAGAAATATTTATTAGGTTCTTGAGGACTCTTGTCCTCTTTATGAACCAAAAAAAAAAAAAAAAGTTACAATAGAAAGAAAAATTCACTCTCTGAGTGCTAAGTATACATTCACATACATACATTCATACATTTATACAATATATATTACAGAGATTGCCTTTGTAATTCCAAAATAAAGGATTTTAGTCTTAATTTAAAAACATTTACAGAGGTAGATTCCCTTATGTTTATAGGCAACATGTTCCAAAACTTTGATGCTCTTTGATACTCTGGGAGTAACGTAGTAATAATTTGAATCTCTTATGCCCAATTGCACCGCCCAATTTAAGTATGACTTAAAAATAAGTATCAACAACATGGCAACGTTGTAAATTTTAGTAATATTCTGCTGATTTATTTTTTATTTAATAATATAAGACTTAAATGGTACTGTTATGTATTAATAGATATATATTTGGGGGTCCTGGCATCTTTATTCACGCCATTTGGGTCTTGAAACATTATTTTATTTTCAATCAGAGAACGTGTTATCTTAGCAACGAGCGTGGTTAGCAACGGATGACAATGAAAGTTTGTTAAATTTCATACTTAACCCCCAAATATTTAAGCCCTCGATTTCGGGGGCTTAGCAATGACTTAAGTTAAAAAACAATATTGATAATATAATATTAATTAACTAATAATAATACATTTTTTGGATTCGATTTAGATTTTTCTTATAAAAAACATGATAATATGAACTATATTTTCGAGGATGATCTATTACATATGAGTATATTAGCTGTGGGTCTGTCCGCCCATCCGTCCGTCTGACCAACTTCCCGTTGGAATTTTGGAACGAAATTTTGCAGTCTTATAGAGCAGTGTTTTTCAAACTTTTTAAATTTACAAGTTGAAAAATTCTAGCGTCCCCTTGGTCCATAGACAGACAAAAAGTTTGTAAATCGCAAATCTTAATCAAAAGACTATGTAAATTATATGATTTTCTCTATTTTGGCACCTATTTTCCTTCTCTCTGAAAGTGTGTTTTTATTGTAGTGTAGATCTTTGCCTTTTTCCTTTTGCCTCCTACCCCGAGTGAGGCTTCGCCACCCCCCTAGGAGGAGCGACCCACAGATTGAAAAACACTGTTATAGAGTGGCAGCTCGTTATTAATATTTATATTAATATATATAGTATATAATATTGTTTGTGTCTTTACTCTTCCTGTGTTAGTATTTTGCTTATACAGAGCGCGATACTCCATGTCATCGTATTATATTTACTTAGTGTATATACGTTTTTCACTAAAAAAAAATATATATAAAATTGTTATTAATTAATGAAAAATCATGAAAATTAATATTTTGTTTCGCATTTTCTCATTTTCTGAAATTAATATTTATAAACAATATGTATTTAATTTAGTTTATGATTATTAAAAAGAAAAAGTTATTAAATAAAAAATAAATCACCAAAATATCACTAAAATTTACAACGTTGCCAGGTTGTTGATACTTATTTTTAAGTCATACTTAAATTGGGCAGTGCAATTGGGCATTAAATGTTTTGGAAAATTAATTATAATCAAATTTCTTCAATATGGGAACACAAAATCAACAAATTGGCTAGAAATTAGAGAGCGTCCTTTATGCTCTGAGAACCAGCTTCCTACCTGACTATGGGCTGGGGGTGGGGGCTACGCAGCAGTTGAAAAACGAAAAGAGGACTCAGGTGACTGACCCTTTAAACAGTCATAAACAGACCCTTTTGTGCTGATCCCAATCGGTACCCTAGCCTCGCTTGAATATAAGATCCTTCCTTAACATCTTAACACTTGCATTGCAACAAGAAATATCCCAAATTGGGAATAAACTTGCTCGCCGAAGGCGAGCAAGGGGTCCAGGGGCGCAGCCCCTGGCTAGGCGGAAAGCCCGCCGAAGGCGGGCTTTGCGACTAGTAACAGCATAAAAATATATAAATATAGGCTTATAAGTGATCTGATAATGACGGCTGTTAGACTAGCTTGCCATCCTTTGCAAGAGTGTTGTACTATTTAGCTGTTAATTTTTAAATAAATACGAAAAGGATGGCATAAGGGGAAAATGAGTATTAGCTTGGATAACTCGTTGTCGTCATCACAAGATGAATCCCTGAGTTATAGGGGTCAAAAATGTTATTTATATAATCTTACTGCAAAACTCCCGTAGTTAAGGATCTAGGATGGCGTCTCAAGGCCTTAATTTGATTCAGCTTATCCCCTTGGGTGAGAACAGGCTTGTTTCTTATTTCTGCCATTGGCTTCTCATTATTCGTAGTTTCCTAAAAGTGAAACTATATCATAAAGAAGAAATTATACGTATTAATTTTAAGTATAACACATCGATCAATAAGCACTGAGACTAATCAAGATGATGGTACTTTTGTTATTTTCAAAACAAGGGAAAAAACAGATTTTCATAACTTCGAATTGCTTCCTCATCCACCGGTTTCCCTAAATATGGGTCCCAGCGACTTATTGATCGAAGTGTTAATTATAATTAAGTATATTTATTATACATATACAGAAAACATCAAAAATATACTTACTTGAAATGTGAAAATAAAAGATATTTTATTAATATATTTTTTTTTCTTTTTTTGAAGAGCCTCGAAAAATATGTACAGCCTATCTTATTCGGGACCGAAAAATCAGCAGATAAAAATAAATTTAAGAAACATATTTTCATTTTTTTTTTTAATACTTTAAATCTAATACGAATGCCGGCTGGAATTTTTCCACACTAGTGAGTAGCATGGAATTAAAAGAGACTTTGTAATCAGACAAAAAATGCATAAAAATACAATTATTTATCAACAAAATGCAATATTTATTTTTTACTATATCCCGAGATATTTCTATCATCGTCTGATAAGTTTTTTCATTCGGTTCGTGAAGAATTTTTGAGGTTTTTCTCGGATCTAAGTGACTACAGTTGCCTTCAATTATCCCATCGACCACTTACTCTTGAGATCTCTGTTATTCTGAGGAAAGAATACATCCAGGGTTGCCAGACATCCTGAATTAAGTGGGAAAGTCCCGAGCTATACTGTAAATTCCTGAGTCCCAACCTGTCTACAAAAATCCGGCGGCTCAGTATATTTAATTTTTTATATTACAATAAATTCACAAAAATAAAATTATATTTTATGTTCAAAATTAGATTTGCTTGATCAGAAATTTTAAAATGTGATAATGCTGATGCTGTTAAAAAGAATTAACATTGAGGCAAATAATTTTTTTTTGCAATACAGAGAAATAAAAAAAGTTGAATTTTCTCAGATAGAAAATATTATACAATCATTTGTGATTTTGAAATGCTTTATGAATATGTTTACGTTTTGATAACCGAACAAATTGAAAATAAATGTGATAAACAATACGATGGAGAATAGACAAATTAAAAAAAAAAAAAAAAATATATCCTAATTGCAATAATTTTTAAAAGTTTATTCATTTATTTTGTCAATTCCACATTATAACTGAACATCACAAATAATATTCAGCTGTTGGCGAAAAGAAAGGAACAGATTATTATTAAAAACTCTAGAAGCCGAATTATTCGTAAAACAAAATTCCCGATCTACAATTTTTCAAATCTGGCAACCCTGGATACATCACAAGCTCTAAAACATGAAAGTGAAAATACAATTTGTAGCTAAATAATTGTATATTATACATTTTTGTCTTATTCCTATATCTCTTTTGGTTTACATGTTACTCACAAATGTGCAAAACTTTTCAATCGGTCCTCGTAGTTATTTATATAGATGATGTAATTTCTAATTAGAGAAACTTTATTGGAATTATATTGCTAAGGGTTCGAACCATTCTTGCCCAGATGTCATAAATAATTTTGGAATGTGACCAACATCCTCTATCATTAAAATCTGTCATTAAAAATGTAAATGCAAAATTTTTTTTTAAATTATTTATTTACCTCAATAAGCTGAGTTTTCCGACGACAGCCTGTTGATTCAACTATATTTTCCTCTTCTAAATCATTGATTTTCATGTTATCAACCTTAAAAAAAAAAATTCACTCAATATTAAATGGTGAAATATCTCGACATTACTGTAAACTTCAGAAGTAATGTCAAAATAAATATACACTTAAAATATACCCTGGAAGTAATGTCAAAAAATGTATAAATTTCACTAATAAAAATTTGAAATATATCACCTAGTGTATCATTTAAAATATTATTTAACAGAATGTTTCAACTAGACAGTGGCGTAGCGAGCTTAACTCGCGCCCGGGGCACAATACCTTTTTAGCGCCCCCTCCCCCTCTATTCGAAAACCATATAATAATATATGTAAAATATACTCGCAAATTAATAAATAAATAAAGTAAAATAAATAAAGTCATTGGCTCAAGCTAGGCTTTAAATTTGAGACAAAATTATCCAACAATTTTTTGTTTTGCGGACCATTTGGAGCCCATTTGTGAGTAGCGCCCCGGGCATGATGACCCCCTTGCTCCCCCCCCCCCCCCTTCGCTAGGCCACTGCAACTAGAGCAGGGGTTCTTAAATCTCAAGGGATCCGCGAAACAATTCTAGTTCAAAAATTATTTGTATTATAAATTTTATATAAAATATACACTGGAATTTCATAAAATGAATGTTATTTAATTAAATTTATAAAACATAAGTTGATATAAAAAATATTATTTTATTAGGCTATATAGCATAGAATGCTTTGTACTGAAGTGCATAGCTGACTATTTTTACTCTTAATTTATGATTGAAACAAAAATTCAAATAAATATCCATATTATACATATACACCAAGAAATTCATACTGATTCAAAAATCAAGTTTGAAGGGTGACATAAAATGCTTACAATTAAAAAGGGGTCCGCGAGAAAAAAAATGTTAATCCGGGATCCGCGAACTACACAGGTTTAAGAATTCCTAAACTAGAGCCTACGGCCGAGAGTTTAAAACTTAATACTTTGGGTTTGAGAATATCTCAAGTTTTTTTCGTCATTCGTGTATTACATAAGTATATTTTTAGCTGTTTATGCCCCTCTTTGTCTGCAATATTAAGTAAAACCCCTTTCTTACATAAGCATTTCACTTATTTGGTCTAACTTTTTTTTAGGAAACCACGACCTTTTTTTTTTCTTTTAAAAATAATCAACTGATTACATCCTCAATGTGTGCAAAAATAAGCAAATGAGATCATCCCACCCCTTAGGCTGCTTGCGGTATACTTGAATATTCCCTTTTGGCAAAATAGAGAAATTTGGTCTTCTTTATACCTTGTGAACAATGCGTGCCACATTATCATGTTTTTGCGAATCCGAGCCGTTAATCGGTGTGTTCCAAATTTGTTTAGCGGCGATTGAATATATTCCCGTTTTATGATGAGGAATCGAATGTCGATTGCCGTTTTCTAATTTTCGAGTTCTCAACAAATCTCCTTCTATCCACATATCTGCTTGCTTGCTGTAAACAAAAAAAAAAGATTGTAATTAAAAAAAAGTATTTTGGCATTTTAATTGGGAAATTTGTTCATAGATATTTAAACAA